>JAIUJO010001673.1:45000-47116 GCA_023846275.1 Vanilla planifolia | reverse complement strand
AGAAGAAGAAGAAGAAGAAAGAAGAAGTTGAAGGAGAAGGATTAGAAGAAGAAGAAGTAGAATAAGGGAAAAAAGAAGTAGAAGAAGAAGAAGTAGAAGAAGAAAAGTAGTAGTAGTAGAAGAAGTAGAAGAAGAAGAAGAAGTAGAAGAAGAAAAGAAGTAGTAGAAGAAGAAGTAGTAAAAAAAGACGAGGAGGATGAGGAGGAGAAAGAAGAAGAAGAATAGCAAGAAAAAGAAGTTGAAGAAAAAGAAGAAGAAAAGAAGAAGAAGAAGAAGAGAAAGAAGAAGTGACAAACAACAAGAGGAAGAAAATGAAGAAGAAGAAGAAAAAAGAAGAACTTGAAGAAGAATGAACCAAAAAAGAAGAAAAAGTAGAAAAAGAAAAAGAACAAGTAGAAGAAGAAGAAGAAGACTAAGAAGTAGAAAATGGAGGAGGAGAAGGAGGGGGAGGAGGAGAGGAAGAAGAAGAAGAAGATGTAGAAGAAGACGAAGAAAAAGAAGAGAAAGATCAAGAAGAAGAAGAAGAGGAAGAAGAAGAAGAAGAAGAAGAAGACGATGATGATGATGATAAGGAAGAAGAAGAAAAAGAAGAAGAAGAAGAAGACAAAGAAGAAAAAGAAAAAGAAGTTGATTATGAAGAAGAAGAAGAAAAGAAGAAGAAGAAGATGCAGTAGAAGTGAAAGAAGAAGAAGAAGTAGAAGAAGAAGATGAAGATGAAGATGATGAAGAAGTAGTAAAAGAAGAAGTCGAAGAAAAAGAAGAAGTAGTAGTTATAGTAGTAGTAGTAGAAGAAGAAGAAGAAGTAGAAAAAGAAAAGACAAAGAAGAAGAAGAAGAAGAAGAGTAAGAGGAGGAGGATGAAGAAGAAGACAAAGAAGAAAAATAATTAAAAGAAAAATAAGTAGAAGTAGAAGTTGAAGAAGAAGAAGAAGAAGAAGATGAAGTACATGTAGAAGAAGAAGAAGAAGGCATAGAATAAAAAGAAGAGGAAGAAGGAGAAGAAGAAGAAGTAGAAGAAGAAGAAGAAGAAGAAGAATAAGAAGAAGATAAAGAAGAAGAAGAAGAAGAAGACGTTGTTGTAGTAGTAGAAGTAGCAGAAGAAGAAGAAGAAGAAGAAGAAGAAGAAGTACAAGAAGAAGAAGAAGAAGAAGTAGTAGTAGTAGTGGTAGTAGTAGAGGAAGAAGAAGAAGAGGAAGAAGAAGAAGAAGAAGAAGAAGAAGAAGAAGAAGAAGAGGAAGAAGAAGAGGAGGAGGAGGAACAAGAAGAGAAAGAGAAAGAAGAAGAAGAAGAAAAAGAAAAGAAGATGAAGAAGAAGAAGAAGTATATGAAGAAGAAGAAGAAGAAACAAAAGAAGAAGAAGAAGAAGAAGATGAAGATGAAGAAGAACAAGAAGATGAAGAAGAAGAAGAAGTAGAATAGGAGGAGGAGTAGGAGGTGTTACACCCTTGTATTTGATGAGTCAAGCATAAATGTTTATATATCATATGGGCTTGTTCTAAATAAAATTGGTAATATTCAATTAATAATACTTGCGATGAACTTTAAATGTTTAAGATATTGGTGTTCAAGGCTCTTGGAGTCATGGCAAGCTTCAAGGAAATATAAGACATGCATTAAAGTTTTCATATTTTATTTTCTTTTTATTTTTCTTAAAATTGATATGTCCAAATCTTGAGATGATGTGGCACACTAGTAGTATTATTATTTAAAAATATAATAAAATTAATAATTATTGAGTTTTTATTTTTGGGCCAAGCATTATTGACGAAAAGTATAGACATTGGTATTTGATTTTTTAAAATTTTTTAAGAATTAATTTGTCATGAATTTCTCTTCATAGTCATTTAGAAAACTTATAATCTATGATAATACAAAATTATTTTGGTACACTTATATTAAATATTTTTGCACAAAAATTCTCACAAAACACCTTAAAACAACGTTACTCACGGGAATTTTCAATGTAGCATTGGGCAGGTCGACCAGACCTGACCACTGGCCCATCCAGGCTTTTAGAAATTAAAAAAATATATATAAATATAAAAAATTTGTGGTCGAAAGGAGCACGACAAATTCAGGCTGGAGGCAATGCTAAACGGAATAGTGCAAGATCAAGT
>JAIUJO010001673.1:32500-40000 GCA_023846275.1 Vanilla planifolia | reverse complement strand
TTGTTAAAACATAGTTATATTACTTTGCTTCAATTTATTAAATTGAACCAATCATATGTATTTATTATTCTTTCCACTTACCTTTTTTATATTTGTTGAAATTGCAAATGAGGTCAATTTTAGAAGAAAAAATCACAGTTGCGCTCTTGTGTATTATACCAATCTAATTAAATAGACGTTTTAATATTTTGAAATATTTAATTTTTTAGGATTTTGGTATGTTTTACAAGATATTTTGTTTCATACCTAATTTGATGAGCGGGAATTTTACACTAGATTTTTATAATATATTAAAATTTAGATTTCCTATATAATTTATTTTATTTCTTTAAAGTTTCATTATGATGGAGCTATATCGATGAAGTTCTAACTCAACATTCAAGAGACATTTACATTATTTTTATTTTGTTTTATTAAAATTTTTTAATGTATCAATTTTTTATTTTTAATACATATTTACTAAATATTTAATTAATAATTCATTAATATTTATACTTTTCTAATTATTAAAGTTATAATAATCCCAAAAGAGCACCAATTCAAGAAAAAGAAGCACCATTGGACTTGTGCCTACAAGTTATATCAAATTACTTATACATTTATATAATTTGAACTTTTTTATTTTAATGGGGTTTGCATGTTTTTATAGACATTTTCATTTGTAACAAATTTGATGATTACGAATGATACACTCAATTGCCTTAGTAGTTTATTTTGAAATAATTACTTTCAAGGGTCTTTGTATGTTTTATGATACATTTTGTTTGTATTTGATTTTATGATTGAGGATGTTATATTAGATCCTGTTAGTTTTTTAGAATGTAATGTTTCTATAACATTTATCTCTTTTTTTCAAATATTTTTCTTTTGTTTGGACATGTTAGTATGAAGCTAGAGTTCTCATGTCACATGATCATTACATGTTGCTATTTAAACTTGTTAAAGTTTTATTTTATTTTTATTGAAAATTAAAATAAATTTTATTATATTTATTCTTAAATGGGTAATTAATAGGAATTTTTGGTGTGGTATGATAAAAAAAACAAAAGTCATCTAACTTGCCTCGACAAGCTCTACACGATATTATATTGTTTTTTTATTTTTTAGTTAATTTTTTTTTCATGAATTTTGGCATACTTTATAAGATGTTTTACTTCATACTTGATCTATAAATCATGGATGTTACTCTTAATGACTGTAATATCTTGGAAAGCAACTTTTTTTGTACAAATTATCACATTTTTGTAAAAGTTTAATTTTTTATATTGTGATACTACTATGAAACTCTAATTCTCATCTTATGTAAAGTTTATCTCAGTTTAATTATTTTATATTACATTACTTTAAAATATATTTGATTAATAATAAAATAACAATTTTTTATTATTTATTCTTTTTTAAATTTTTAATGCACAATAATTCCAAAGGACGTCTCATTAAGGTGTCATAAACAAATCTTTGATTGAACTTATCCTCTTAGTAACATTTAATCAAATTTTTTATTTTTTTTTTAAATATTTTAATTTCTTTGTTTTTTCGATTGTTTGTGAGGAATTTCAATTCACATGTAATTTAATAATCGACGATATGCTAATCTTTTTATTATCTTGCAAATGAAACTTTCATTTATAATTTATCTCATCTTTCTAGATTTTTTTAATTAGATTTGCTTATTTTGCTACGTAACTTTGATTTTGTTCTTTTTTGACCCTTTCATCTCTTTTATTTTTTTATAATAAATTGCTTTAGTTTTTGTTATCTTTTTGGTAATATATTTTGCTTGACAATAAAATAATTATTTAATATTCCTTTCTACAATTTGAATTATTTTATGCTCTAGTATTTTGGTATCAATTCATAAGATAACTCATTTTTTTGCTAATTTGATGTTATTAGACATTATACCCAATCTCCTCGGTATATTAGAATGCAACATTCTTATACAATTAATCTAATTTATTCAAATGTTATCCTTGATTTGGCTATATTACTATGTTAGTCATAATATCTACTTTTATGAACTTAACAAAGTCGTGCTGTTATTGTAATACATTACTTAAATCATTCTTACTTGAATTTAATATAAATATATATATATATATAGTTAATATTATAATAGTAATTTCTTTTTTTATGTCCTTATTTAGTTTTACAATCCATAGTAATTCCAAAAGAGTTGGAATTGAGTTGAAACAAAAGTTGTTTAACTCACATTGATGAGCTCCATATAACTAAAAATTGATTGATATATTTTTAGATATTTTATTTTAATGGCTTTTAGCAAGCTTTTTGCAGCTTTTTAATTTATACCTCACTTGATGATGAAGAATATTGTACTCAATCTCCTTAGCATGTTTGAATGTATCTTTTCCTAACAATTTATGCCATTTGTTTGAAGTTTTTCTTTCTATGTTGTCCTACATTGAAAATCTAATTCTCTGATCATGTGACATTACATCATTTTAACATGGTTATATTATATTGTTGCACTTAAACTCATTTTCACTTTAACACTTATTTATTGAATTTTAAAATAATTTTGATTATTATTTATGCTTATTTAATTACGTAGTTCACAAAAATTCCAAATGTTCCCTATATAAGTGAAAATAAAGGTCCTCAAAATCACATTGATAAGTTTTATACATTTAAAGATCAATTTTCATATTTTTAAATAATTTATTTTCCATATTTTTGGAATTTGTTATAACATAATTAAAGTCATAAATAATTTCATAATTGGAAATCTTACACCAGATCTTCATAATATCTTGGAGGTCAACTTTCTTATGTAAATTATGTCATATATTTAATGTTTTTTAATTTTGACATATATTTTCTTATTAGTAAAATAAAAACTTATTACTATTTATTATAATTTTCTCTAATAACTAACAAGAATTCTAAATGAGGTTTCATGAAAAAAATATTAATCATTTGACTCATCTTGTTCTATTATATTTAATTAAATATTTATGTTATATTTTCAACTATTTTTAATTTTTAGAATTTTTCTTGAATTTCAATTAAATGTAATTTTTACTTTATTTAATGATCAAAGATGTAACACACAATCTCATTAATGTGATAATATGTAATTTCTTATATGGTTTATTTCCATAGTATCTCATCTTTTCTAGAGTGATATTTTTATCTCTTTGATTAGTTTATATTGCATTATTTCACATTGTAACATTTTAGTTGTAATTTATATTACTCCTTATTAAAATAATAGTTTTATATTTTTTATGATTATTTACCATGGTAATTCATAATAATTTCAACCAATGCTACATCGAGACAAAGGTTATTCCCCTTATTTCAAACATTTTGAATGTTTTAAAGGTTTTTTTTTATATTTTTTGATATCATATTTTGTGAAATGTTTTCACATTTTGTAAATATTTTTATTTTGTACCTGATTTGATACTCAAGGATGTTACACTAGATTAAATTAATATCTTAAAATATAACTGTCTCTTAAAATTTATGTTATTTCATAAAATGTTTCATTTTGATTAGGTTGTATACTAATATAAATCTAAATTTCATTTTTTTTGTTGCATTTCTTTGATTAAGTTATATTGCACTTTAACAATTTGTCTTATAACATTATTAATATTTATTTACTTGTTATTAAAATAATAATTTATTTTTTTTGGTGCTTACCTATTTTGATAATTTTATAGTATTTCTAAAAGTCGACCAAAGAGATGAAACAAATGTCATTAATGAGTTCAAAAAAATTAATTATTATATGAAATTTTTTAAATATTTTAATTTTTATAATTTTTGTCTTTTTTGTGAGACATTTATCTCACTACTTATTTGACAATTAAGGATGTTACACTTTATAATCTTGGGAAAAAGTAACATTCATATAAAGTTTGTCTTATTTTTTCAAATTTTTTAATTTGATTTGGTTATATTTTTTTTAACTATAATTTTGTTGTCATTTGACCTCTACATCACTTTGATTTGTTTATATTATGTAATCTTGTTTTCTCTAATTTATAATTTAATATATTATCATATATCTTTATAATTTAGTAATAATTTGCTATAACTTATGCTTATTTAGTTTAGTAATTCGTAGTAATTCCAATCGAGGTTTGATCAAGTGAAACAGACATTAGGGAACTTAATTAAAGTACCTCCATCCAATTAATAATTGATATTTTAATTTAGGTGTTTTTATGGTTTTTAAATAACTTATGTTTTATTTTCATTTAAAGTTGATTTAATAATTGTGGATTTTACCGTTCACCCCATAAGTATGTTTGTCTAGCAATTTATACTATTTATCTCTTTTTGATAAGAGTATTAATTTGATGTTCTTCTATTAATATAAAAATATAATTCCTATCTTATTTGACCTTTACTTTGCTTTGATTTGATTATTTTACACTGCTTCAATTTTTCATCATTCAACTTTAATATTTGGCTACCTCATATTAAAAAATAGTTTGTTATCATTTCTTACTTGCACTATAAAATTAAATTTTTTTTTTATTTTTAATTTTTTACAGTTTAGGTATGCCTTACTCGACCTCTTTAGTATCTTAGAATAATACTTTCTAATTAAATTTATCTTATTTCTAGAAATATTTTTGTTTCATTTGGTTATATTACTAGTTAGTTTTAAAACTCTTATAGTGTGAAATTCGCATTGTTTTGTTTGATATTTTACCTTACTTAAATTTATCAAATTTTAGTTTTATATATTTTTACATATATTAATATAATAACTTATTATTATTTATGTTTTATCTAATTTGGTAACTGGCCACAACTCTAACCATGGTTCAATTGCGATGAAATAAATAATTGTAGCTCATCTAACTAAGCTATTTCCAAATAAATATTAATTTTTTATTTTTGAAACTTTTATTTCCTAATATTTTAATGCTATTTTCTAATTATTTCCATTCATAACTAATTTGTTGTTTGAGGATGTTACACACGAATCTATTATTTTCTTGTATTGCAATAATACCATTTAGTTTATCTCATCACTTATTATAAATAACTTTTTTTTTGTAATACTAGTTTATCACTCTAATCTCCTCTCATGTAACTTTCATATCACTCTCACTTAGTTATGTTATATTACCAATTTTTTCTTTTATTAAGCTTTAAAATATATTTTATTGAATTTTAAAATAGTAAATTATTTTTATTTATGAGTTTTTAAGTATGTAATTCATAGAATTTCCAATTAAAAATTAATTTTTTTATTTTCGATATTTTAATTTTTAGGGATTTAATATCTTCTCTAATGCATATCAATTCACATTTAATATGATGATTAATGGTTTTACAGTTAATTAACTTAGTATCTTTAAAGGAAACTTTGTCACATAGTTTCTCATTTCTTCAAAGTTTTCACCTTTTTCTTATATTAGTATGAAGTGAAATTTTTTCTCACATATGACATGTACATTTCAAGAATTGTGTTAGACAACATTGCCTTAATTGATCTTATTTTGGCTTTAATATATTTTAACTTAACACTAAAATAACAACTTATTGATTCCAATATAGTATGAAAAATGAGAACATTACATGGGATATCCTTAATGGAAAACAAGCTCTCCACACAATTTCTCTCATTTATTTTATAGTGTTTGCTATGATTTAGCTATATTAAAATGTAACTTTAAACCTCATTTCTTTTTGACATATTTATGATTTAAATATTGTGTTATTACATTACGTCAATGTTTTAACTTTAATATGTACTTTATTTCTAAAAAATAAATAATTTATAATTTTTATTCTCATTTTTTTAAATTTACAAAAGTCTAGACATGGTTTGATTGAGGTAGAAAAAATGTCATTGGAATGCAATTTTCTCAAACAATTTATCAATATTTTCAAACTTTTTATTTTGTTTTGTTATAGTTCTTTATAAATCTAAATCTCTTATCAAATGATGCTTACATTTCTCTGTTTTTGCCAAATTATAATGTTTTATTTTTTCATTATTTTAAATTTAATATATTTTTACTTAATATTAGAAAAATATTTTATTATTATTTTTTCTTTATTTAGTTATGTAAATTAAAGTAATTACAAGTAAACCATGGAAGAACAAGAAGAAGAAGAAGTATAAAGAAAAGAAGAAGAAGAAGAAGAAAAGAAGAAGAAGAAGAAGAAGAAGAAGAAAAAGAAGAGGAAGAAGAAGAAGAAGAAGAAGAAGAAGAAGAAAAGAAGAAGAAGAAGAAGAAGAAAAGGAAGAAGAAGAAGAAGAAGTAGAAGAAGAAGAAGAAGAAGTAGATGAAGAAGAAGAAGAAGAAGAAGAAGAAGCAAAAGAAAGAAGAAGAAAAAGAAGAAGAACAAGAAAAGGAAGAAGAAGAAGTAGTAGAAGAAGAAAAACAAAAAGAAGAAGTGGAAGGAGAAGAAGAAGAAGAAGAAGAAGACGAAGGAGAAGATTGAGAAGAAGAAGAAGAAGAAGAAGAAGAAGAAGTCCAAGAACGAAGAAGAAAAAGAACAAAAAGAAGAAGAATAAGAAGAAGAAGAAGAAGAAGTAGAAGAAGAAGTGGAAGAAAAAGAAGAAGAAGAAGAAGAAGAAGAAGTAGAAGAACATGTAGAAGAAGAAGTAAATGAAGAAGAAGAAAAAGAAGAAGAAGAAGAAGGAGAAGAAGAAGAAGAAAAAGGAGAGGAAGAAGAGGAAAAAGTAGGAGAAGAAGAAAATTAATAAAAATAAGAGGAGGAAGAAGAAGAATTAGAATAAGAAGGAAAAGAAGAAGTAAAAGTAGAAGAAGGGGAAGAAGTAGAAGAAGAAGAAGAGGAAGAAGAAGACGATGAAGACAAAAAAGAAGGAGAAGAAGAAGAAGGAAAAAAGAAGGAGAAATAGACGAAGAAGAAGAAGAAGAAGAAGAAGAAATAGAAGAAGAAAAAGATGAAGAAGAAGAAAAAGGAGGAGAAGAAGAAATTAAAGAAGAAGAAGAAGAAGAAGAAGAGGAAGAAGAAGAAGAAGAAGAAGACAATGAAGAAGAAGAAGAGGGGAAGTGGAAGAAGAAGAAAAAGTATTAGTAGAAGAAGAAGAAGAAGATGAAGTAATAGAATAATAAGAAAGAAGAACAAGAAGAACAAGAAGAAGAAAAAGAATAAGAAGAAGAACAAGATGATGTTGATGATGATGATGGTGACGATGATGACTATGAAGAAGAGGAAGAAGAAGAAGAAGAAGAAGAAGGAGATTAAGGAAAAGAAGAAGAAGATGATGAAGAAGAAGAGGAAGAAGTAGAAGAAGAAGAAGAAGATGACGAGAAGAAGAAGAATAAGAAGTAGTACTAGTAATAGAAAAAGAAGTACAAGAAGAAGAAGAAGAAGAAGAAAAGAAGAAGAAAAAGAAGAAAAAGAAGGAGAAGAAGAAGAAGAAGTGAAAGAAGAAGAAGAAGAAGTAGATGAAGTAGAAGTAGAAGAAGAAGAAAAAAAGAAGAATCAGGAGAAGAAGAAGAAGGAGACGAAGAAGAAGAAGAAAAATAAGTTAAA
>JAIUJO010001673.1:25000-30000 GCA_023846275.1 Vanilla planifolia | reverse complement strand
AGAGGATGAAGAAGAAGAAGAAGAAGAAGAAGAAAAAATGAAGAAGAAGAAGAAGTAGAAGAAAAAGAAGAAGAAGAAGAAGAAGGAGTAGAATAAGAAGAAGAAGAAGAAGATGATGAAAAAGGAGAGGAATAAGAAAGATGAAGAAGAAGAAGAAGAAGAAGAAGAAGAAGAGGAAGAAGAAGAAGAAGAAGAAGAAGAAGAGGAAGAAGAAGCAGAAGAAGAAGAGGCAGAGGAAGAAGAAGAAGAAGAAGAAGAAATAGAAGAGGAATAAGAAAAAGAAGAAGAAGAAGAAGATGTGGAAAAAGAAGAGAAGAGAAAGAAGTTGAAGAAGAGGTAGAGGAAGAAGAAAGAGTAGTAAAAGAAAGAAGTGGAAGTAAAAGAATAAGAAGAAGAAGAAGAGGAAGAAGAAGAAGAAGAAGAAGAAGAGGAAGAAGAAGAAGAAGAAGAAGAACAAGTAGTAGTAGTTGTTGAAGAAGAAGAAGAAGACGTAGAAGAAGAAAAAGACAAAGAATATGAGCAAGAAGAAGAAGAAGAAGAAGAACAAGAAGTACATGAAGAAGAGGAAGAAGAAGAAGAAGAAGGAAAAGAAGAAGAAGAAGAAGAAGAAGAAGAAGAAGAAGAAGAAGAAGAAGAAGAAAGAAGAAGAAGTTGAAGGAGAAGGAGTTGAAGAAGAAGAAGTAGAAGAAGTAGAATAAGGGAAAAAAGAAGTAGAAGAAGAAGAAGAGAAGTAGAAGAAGAAAAGTATTAGTAGAAGAAGAAGAAGTAGAAGAAGAAAAGTAGTAGAAGTAGTAAAAAAAGACGAGGTGGATGAAGAGGAGGAAGAAGAAGAAGAATAATAAGAAAAAGAAGTTGAAGGAAAAGAAGAAGAAGAAGAAGAAGAAGAAGAAGAGAAAGAAGAAGTGACAAATAACAAGAGGAAGAAAATGAAGAAGAAGAAGAAGAAGAAGAAGAAAGAAGAAGTTGAAGAAGAATAAACCAAAAAAGAAGAAGAAAAAGAAGAAAAAGAAAAGGAACAAGTAGAAGAAGAAGAAGAAGACTAAGAAGAAGAAACTGGAGGAGGAGAAGGAGGGGGCAGAGGAGAGGAAGAAGAAGAAGAAGAGGAAGAAGAAGAAGAAGATGTAGAAGAAGACAAAGAAAAAGAAGAGGAAGATCAAGAAGAAGAAGAAGAAGAAGAAGAAGTGGAAGAGGAGGAGGAGGAGGAAGAAGAAGAAGAATGAGAAGATGAAGAAGTAGAACAAAAGAATAAGAAGAATAAGAAGAAGAAGAAGTAGAACAAGAAAAAGATGAAGAGGAAGAAGAAGAAGAAGAAGAAGATGTAAAAGAAGAACAAGAAGAAGAAGAAAGAGAAGAAGGAGAAGAAGAAGAAGTAATAAAAGTAGTAGTAGAAGAAAATAAGGAAGAAGAAAAAGAAGTAGAAGAAGAAAAAGACGAAGAAGAAGAAGAAGACGATGATGAAGAAGTAGAGGAAAAAGAAGAAGAAAAAGAACAAGAAGAAAAAGCAGAAGAAGAAGAATAAGAAGTAGAAGAAGAAAAAGAAGAAAAGGAAGAGGAAGAAAAAGAAGAAGAAGAAGGAGAAGAAGAAGAAGAAGAAGATGATGATGATGATGATGAAGATGAAGATGAAGAAGAAGAAGAAGTAGAGGAAGAAAACATGAAGAAGAAGTAGAAGTAGAAGTAGAAGAAGAAGAAGAAAAAAGAAGAAGAAGAAGTAGAAGATGAGGAGGATGAAAAAGAAGAAGTAGAAGAAGAATAAGTAGAAGAAAAAGAAGAAGAAGTAGAAGAAAAAGAAGAACAAGAAGAAGAAGAAGAAGAAGAAGAAGAACATGAAGAAGAAGAAGAAGAAGAAGGTGAAGAATAAAAAGATGAAAAAGAAGAAATAGAAGAAGGAGAAGAAGAAGAAGAAAATGAAGAAGAAGAGGAAAAGAGGAAGAAGGAGAAGAAGAAGAAAAAGAAAAAAAAGCAGAAGAAGAAGAAGAAGAAGAAGAAGAAGAAGAAGTTGTAGTAGTAGTACTAGTAGAAGAAGAAGTAGAAGAAGAGGAAGAAGAAGCAGCAGAAGAAGAAGAAGAAGAAGAAGAAGAAGAAAAAGTAGTAATAGTAGTTGTAGTAGTAGAGGAAGAAGCAGAAGAGGAGGAAGAAGAAGAAGAAGAAGAAGAAGAAAAGGAACAAGAAGAAGATGAAGAAAAAGAAAAGAAGTGGAAGAAGTATATGAAGAAAAAGAAGCAAAAGAAGAAGAAGAAGAAGAAGATGAAGAAGATGAAGAAGAACAAGAAGATGAAGAAGAAGAAGAAAAAGAAGTAGAATAAGAGGAGGAGTTGTAGGAAGAAGAAGAATGAGAAGAAAAATAAGTAGAATAAAAGGAAGAAGAAGAACAAGAAGAAGTGGAAGAAGGAGAAGAAGAAGAAAAAGAAGAAGAAGAAGATGAAGAAGAAGTAGAAGAAGAAGTAGAAGAAAAAGAAGAAGAGGAAGAATAAGACGAAGAAGAAGAAGAAGAAGAAGAAGAAGAAGAAGAAGACGAAGAAGAAAAAGAAGAAGAAGATGATGATGAAGAAGAAGAAGAAAAGAAGTAGAAGAAGAAGCAGTAGAAGTGAAAGAAGAAGAAGAAAAAGTAGAAGAAGAAGAAGATGAAGATGAAGATGATGAAGAAGAAGTAGTAAAAGAAGAAGAAGAAAAAAAAGAAGTTGTAGTTATACTAGTAGTAGTAGAAGAAGAAGAAGAAGTAGAAGAAGAAAAAAACAAAGAAGAGGAAGAAGAAGAGTAAGAGGAGGAGGATGAAGAAGAAGACAAAGAAGAAAAATAATTAAAAGAAAAATAAGTAGAAGTAGAAGATGATGAAGAAGAAGAAGAAGAAAATGAAGTACATGTAGAAGAAGAAGAAGAAGAAAAAGGCATAGAATAAAAAGAAGAAGAAGAAGAAGGAGAAGAAGAAGATAAAGAAGAAGAAGAAGAGGAAGAAGGAGAAGAAGAAGAAGAAGAAGTAGAAGAAGAAGAAGAAGAAGAAGAAGAAGAAGAATAAGAAGAAGATAAAGAAGAAGAAAAAGAAGAAGACGTTGTAGTAGTAGTAGCAGTAGCAGAAGAAGAAGAAGAAGAAGAAGAAGAAGAAGAAGAAGAAGTACAAGAAGAAGAAGAACAAGTAGTAGTAGTGGTGGTAGTAGTAGAGGAAGAAGAAAAATAGGAAGAAGAAGAAGAAGAAGAAGAGGAAGAAGAAGAAGAGGAAGAAGAAGAGGAGGAGGAGGAACAAGAAGAGGAAGAAAAAGAAGAAGAAGAAGAAGAAAAAGAAAAGAAGATGAAGAAGAAGAAGTATATGAAGAAGAAGAAGAAGAAACAAAAGAAGAAGAAGAAGAAGAAGATGATGAAGATGAAGAAGAACAAGAAGACGAAGAAGAAGAAGAAGAAGAAGAAGTAGAATAGGAGGAGGAGGAGTAGGAGGTGTTACACCCTTGTATTTGATGAGTCAAGCATAAATGTTTATATATCATATGGGCTTGCTCTAAGTAAAATTGTTAATATTCAATTAATACTTGTCATGAACTTTAAATGCCTAAGATATTGGTCTTCTAGGCTCCTGGAGTCATGGCAAGCTTCAAGGAAATATAAGACATGCATTAAAGTTTTTATACTTTATTTTCTTTTTATTTTTCTTAAAATTGATATGTTCAAATCTTGAGATGATCTGGCACACTAGTAGTATTAATATTTAAAAATATAATAAAATTAATAATTATTGAGTTTTTATTTTTGGGCCAAGCATTATTGACGAAAAGTATAGACATTGGTATTTGATTTTTTAAAATTTTTTAAGAATTAATTTGTCATGAATTTCTCTCATAGTCATTTAGAAAACTTATAATCTATGATAATATAAAATTATTTTGGTACATTTATATTAAATATTTTGGCATAAAAATTCTCACAAGACACCCTAAAACAACGTTACTCTCGGGAATTTTCAATGTAGCATTGGGCAGGTCGACCAGACCTGACCACTGGCCCATCCAGGCTTTTAGAAATTAAAATAATATATATAAATATAAAAAATTTGTGGACGAAAGGAGCACGACAAATTCAGGCTGGAGGCAATACTAAACGGAACAGTGCAAGATCAAGTCAACCCGACCAAGTGATGAAATCCTGGTCAAGGAAAGGGGGAGCCAACCCCAAAGCGGCTCGAGAGTAATAGGAAGTGAATTCCATATAAAGCGCAATGGCAAATAATTCTGTCCAATGTGGTACAAAAATCCAACCTGATTATCAAAGAAGTCGTAGGGCAAGCACGATCGAACGTCTGAGATTACCCAGCATAAAATGACATGTAGGAAAATAAAACCCAGGCTATGTAGAGATGCTCTAGTAAGCGTAACCACTGTGGTAACTGTTTTAATTAAAATAATGTATGGAAATATTATACTAATAAATGCAGGGTAGCATGCGTGCAATCCAAATGCTCAGATCAAGCCTGCCCTGATTGATCGGACGGGATTAATCTCAAACGGTAAATTCGAGATTCAATCCGTGTCGTCCATTTTTTGGCCCGAATCGGACGGTAGCTGCTTTCTGTCCATTACCCAAACGGCTAGTTGATTTTAAAAGCCGTTGGGAGTGATTTTAGACCTCAAATTTAAGCTCTATAAATACAGAAGGATGAAGAACTTCTAGAGGTGACATTTTGCCAAGATCCTAAAGCTTTTCGAGCATGATTTCAAGCAAAAACAAGTGAATATGGTTCTTCCAATTTCATAAAGACAAAGTGGCAAGAAGGATTTCGAAGGTAGAGGACTTTTGCTTCAACAATCTTTGAATCTCTATTCCTCCATTTTTTTGTCATGTGTGCCTCCTATTTCTCTTAAAGTTATTTTAAGTTTTGCCTATTTTTGTATTCTTTTCTTTGGGGTAAGGGCATCCTGGCATTGTATAAAAGCCCAGGGTTTGAGTTGAGCCTAGAAAAACTCAAGTAGGTTCGAGATTAGCCATAGGAAAAATCCCAAGGAGGTTTGAGGTGA
>JAIUJO010001673.1:12500-15000 GCA_023846275.1 Vanilla planifolia | reverse complement strand
AGGAGAAGAAGAAGAAGAAGAAGACGAAGAGGAAGAATAAGGATAAGAAGATGAAGAAGAAGAAGAAGAAAAATAAGAAGTAGAAGAAGAAGAAGAAGAAGAAGAAGAAGAAGAGGAAGAGGAAGAAAAAGAAGAGGAAGAAGAAGAAGAAGAGGAAGAGGAGGAGGAGAAGAAGAAGAAGAAGAAGAATAAGAAAAAGAAGTAGAAGAAGAAGAAGAGGAAGAAGAAGAAGAATAAGAAGAAGTAAAAAAAGATGAAAAAGAAGAGGAGGAAGAAGAAAAAGAACTTGTAGAAAAAAAAGAAGAAAGGAAGGAAAAAGAAGAAGAAGAAGAAGTAGAAGAAGAAGACAAAGATGAAGAAGAATACAGAAAAAAAGAAGAAGCAAAAGAAGATGAAGAAAAAGATGAAGAAGTAGAAGATGAAGCAGAAGAAGAAGAAGAAGAAGAAGAAGAAGAAGAAGCAGAAAGAAGAAGAAGAAGAAGAAGAAGAAGAAAAAGATGAAGAAGAAGAAGTGGGGGTGGAGTAGGAAGAAGCAGTAGAAGAATAAGAAGAAGAAGAAAAAGAAGAAGAAGAAGTAGGAAAAAAAGAAGAAGAGGAAGAAGAAGAGGAAGAAGAAGAAGAAGAAGAGGAAAGTGAAGAAGAAGAAGAAGAAGAAGAAGAAGAAGAAAAGAAAGAAGAAGAAGAAGAAGAAGAAGAAGAAGAAGAAGAAGATGAAGAAGAAGAAAACGAAGACAGAGAAGAAGAAGATTATGATGATGAAGACGAATAAGGAGACGAAAAAGAAGAAGAAGAAGTAGAACAAGAACAAGAAGAAGAAGAAAAAGAAGAAAGAATAAGAAGAAGAAGAAGAAGATGCTAGAAGAAGAAAAAGAAGAAGACAAAGAAGAAGAAGAAGAAGAAGAAGAGAAGAGGAAGAAGAAGAAGAAGAAGAAGAAGAAGTAGAAGGAGAGGAAGAACATAAAAAAGAAGAATATGGTGAAGAAGAAGAAGAAGAAGAAGAAGAAATCAAAATAGAAAGAAGAAAAAGAAGAAGAAAGAAGAAGAAAAAAACTGGAAGAAGAAGAAGTACCACTAGTAGTTGTAGTAGTAGAATAAGAAGAAGAAGAAGAAGAAGAAGAAGAAGAAAAGGAATAAGAAGAAGAAGAGAAAAAGAAGAAGAAGAAGAAGAAAAAGAAGAAGAAGAAGAAGAAAAAGAAGTAGTAGAAGAAGAAGAAAGAGGAGAAGAAGAAGAAGAAGAAGAGGAATAAGAAGAAGAAGAGAAGAAGAAGAAGAAGAAGAAGGAGAAAAAAAAAGTAGTAGAAGGAGAAGAAGAAGGAGAAAAAGAAGAAGATGATGTTGATGATGAAGAAGAAGAAGAAGAAAAAGAAGTACAAGAAAAAGAAGAAGTAGAAGAAGATGAAGAAAAAGAAGAGGAGGAGGAGGAGGAAGAAGAAGAAGAAGAAGAAGAAGTAAAAGTAGAAGAAAGGGAAGCAAAAGAAGAAGAAGAAGAAGACAAAAAAGAAGTAAAAGAAGAAGAAGAAGACAAAAAAGAACCTATAGTAGTAGTAGTAGAAGAACAAGAAGAAGAAGTAGAAAAAGAAGAAGAAGATGAAAAAGAAGAAAAACGAGAAGAAGAAGAAGAAAAAGAATAAGAAGAAGGAGAAGTAGAAGAAGAAGTTGAAGAAGAAGAAGAAGAAGAAGAATTAGAATAAGAATAAGAATAAGAAGAAGATGATGAAGAAGAAAAAGAAGGATAAGAAGAAGATGAAAAAGAAGTAGAAGTAGAAGAAGAAGAAGAAAGAAAGAAAGAACAAGAAGATGAATAAGAAGTAGAAGAAAAATAAAAAGTAGAACAATAACAAGAATAAGAAAGAATAAGAAGAAGAAGAAGAAGTAGAAGAAGTTGAGGATTATGACGAGGATGATGAACTAGAAGGAGTAGTAGAAGAAGAAGAAGAAGAAGAAGAATATGAAGAAGTAGAAGAAGAAGAAGAGGAGGTGGAGGAGGAGTAGGAGGAGGAAGAAGAAGATGAAGAAGAAGAAGAAGAAAGAGAAGAAATTAAGGAAGAAGAAAAAGTGGAAGAAGAAGAAGAAGAAGAGGGAGAAGGAGGAAGAGGAGGAGAAGAAGAAGAAGAAGAAGAAGGAGAAGATGAAGAAGAAGTAGACGTAGAAGAAGTAATACCGGTAGTAGTACTAGTAGTAGTAGAAGAAGAAGAAGTCAAAAAGGGAAAGAAGAAGAAGAAGAGAAGGAGGAGGAGGTGGAAGAAAAAGAAGAACAAAAAGAGGAAGTAGAAGAAGAAGAAGAAGAAGAAGAGGAAGAAGAAGAAGAAGAAGAAGAAGAAGAAGAAGAAAAAGAAGAAGAAAAAGGATTAGAAGAGTAGGAGGTGGAGGAAGAAGAAGAAGAAGAAGAAGAAGAAGAAAGAAGTAAAAGAAGAAGAAGAGGAAGAAGAAGAAGAAGAAGAGGAAGAACATGAAGAAGAAGACAAAGAAGAAGAAGAAGAAGAAGAAGTAGTAGAAGAAG
>JAIUJO010001673.1:5000-7500 GCA_023846275.1 Vanilla planifolia | reverse complement strand
AGAAGAAGAAGTAGAGGAACAAGATAATTAAGAAGATCAAGAAGAAGAAGAAGAAGAAGAGGAAGAAGAAGAAGAAGAAGAAGAAGTGCAAGAAGATGAAGAAAGAAGTAGAAGAAGAAGAAGAAGAAGAAAAAGAAGCAGAAGAAGAAGAAGATAAAAACTTAGAAGAAGAAGAAGAAGAAGAGGGACGAAGAAGAAGAAGAAGTAGAAGATAAAGAAGAAGAAGAAGAGGAAGAAGAAGAAGAAGAAGAAGATAAAAACTTAGAAGAAGAAGAAGAAGAAGAGGACGAAGAAGAAGAAGAAGTAGAAGATAAAGAAGAAGAAGAAGAGGAAGAAGAAGAAGAAGAAGAAGAAGAAGAAGAAAAAGATGTAGAAGAAGAAGAAGATGAAGAAGAAGAAGAAGAGGATGAAGAAGAAGAAAAAGTTGTAGAAGAAGAAGAAGATGAAGAAGAAGAAGAAGACGATGAAGAAGAAGAAGAAGAAGAATAACAAGAAGACAGAAGATGATGAAGAGGAGAAGAAGAACAAGATGAAGAAGAGGAAGAAGTAGAAGAAGAAGAAGAAGAGGAAGAAGAAGAAGAAGAAAAAGAAGATGAAGTAGAAGAAGAAGAAGAAGAAGAGGATAAGAAGTAGTAGTAGTAGAAGAGAAGAAGGAGAAGCAGAAGAAGAAGAGGAAGTAGAAGAAGAAGAAGAAGAAAGAAGAAGATGTAGTAGTAGAAGAAGTAGAAGAAGAGGAAGAAGAAGAAGAAAAAGATGAGTAAGAGTAGGTGGAATAAGTAGAAGAGGAAGAAAAAGAAGAAATAAAAGACGAAGAAGAGGAAGTAGAGGACGAAGAAGAAGAACAAGATGGAGAAGGAGGAGGAGGAGGAGGAGTGAGGAGGAGGAGAAGCAGAATAAAAAATTTGAAGAAGCGGAAGAATAGGATTAAGAAAAAGAAGAAGAAGAAGAAGAAGAAGAAGAAGAAGAAGAAGATGAGGAGGAGGAGTAGGAGGAAGAAGAAGAGCTAGAAGAAGAAGAAGTAGATGAAGAAAAAGAAGAAGAAGAAGAAGAAGAAGAAAAAGAAGAAGAAGAAGAAGAAGAAGAAGGGGAAGAAGAAGAAGAAGAAAAAGATGAAGAAGAAGAAGAAGTAGAAGAAAAAGAAGAAGTAGTAAAACAATAAGACAAAAGGAAGAAGTAGTAGAAGAAGAAGAATAAGAAGAAGAAGTAGTAGTAATAGTAGTAGTAAAAGAAGATGAAGAAGAAGAATGAAAAAGAAGAAAAGAAGAAGAAGAATTAGAAGAAGTAGAAGAAGAAAAGAAGTAGAAGAAGAAGAAAGAAGAAAAAGAAGAAAAAGAAGACGAGGAGGAGGAGGAAGAAGAAGAAAAAGAAGGAGAAAAATAAGAAGTAGAACAAGAAGAAGAGGAGGAAGAAGAAGGAGAAGAAATAGAAGAAGAAGAAGAAGAAGAAGTTGTAGAAGAAGAAGACAAAAAAGAAGAAAAGAAGATGAAGAAGAAGAAAAAGAGGAATAAGAAGAAGAAGATGAAGAAGAAGAAGAACAATAAGATAATGAAGAAGAAGAAGAAGATGAAGTACAAGAAGTAGAAGAAGAAGTAGAATAAGAAGAAGAAGAAGAAGAAGATAATGAAGAAAAAGAAGAAGAAGAAGAAGAAGAAGAAGAAGAAGACGGAGGAGAAGAAGAAGTAGAAGCAGAAAAAGAAGAAGGCGATCAAGAGTAAGAAAAAGGAGAAGAACAGAAGAAGAAGAAGAAGAGGAGCTGGAACAGAAGGAAAAGAAGAAGAACTAGAAGGCAAAAGAAGAAGAAGAAGAAGAAGAAGAGGAAGAGCAAGAAGAAGAAGAAGAAATAGTAGTAGAAGAAGAAGTAGTAGAAGAAGAAGAAGAAGAAGAAGAAGAAGAAGAAGAAGAAAAAGAACAAATTGAAGATGAATAAAAATTAGAAGAATTAGAAGAAGAAGAAAGAAGAAGAAGTAGATGAAGAAGAAGAAGTAGAAGAAAAGGAAGACGAACAGAAGAAGAAGAAGAAGAAGAAGAAGCAGAAGAAGAAGAAGAAGAAAAAGAAGAAAAAGAAGGAGAAGAAGAAGAAGAAGAAGAAAAGGAAGAAGAAGAAGAAGAAGAAGAAGACGAAGAGGAAGAATAAGGATAAGAAGATGAAGAAGAAGAAGAAGAATAAGAAGAAGTAGTAGAAGAAGAAGCAGAAAGAAGAAGAAGAAGAAGAGGAAGAAAAAGAAGAGGAAGGGGAAGAGGAAGAAGAAGAGGAAGAGGTGGAAGAAGAAGAAGAAGGAGAAGAAGAAGAAGAAGAATAAGAAGAAGTAAAAAAAGAAGAAAAGAAGAGGAGGACAAAGAAGAAAAAGAACTTGTAGTAAAACAAGAAGAAATGAAGGAAAAAGAAGAAGAAGAAGAAGACAAAGATGAAGAAGAAATAGGTTAAGAATACAGAAAAAAAAGAAGAAGCAGAAAGAAGAATAAGAAGAGAAGAACAAGATGAAGAAGAAGAAGATGAAAC
>JAIUJO010001757.1:32500-37500 GCA_023846275.1 Vanilla planifolia | reverse complement strand
CCCTTCATTTTCTTCCTCTTCTTCTTCTTTTTCTTCTTCATCTTTTACTTCTTCTTCTTCTTTTTTTGTTATTATTATTATTATTATTATTATTGTTACTATTATTATTGTTATTCTTATTCTCCTTCTACTTTTTCTTCTTCTTCTTCCTCTTCTTCTTCTTTTCTTATTTTCCTTTTTTTCATCTTCTTCTTCTCCTTCATCTTCTTCTTCTTCTACTTCTTCTTGTTCCTGTTCTTCTTCTTCTTCCTCTTCTTATTTTTCCTCTTCTTCTTTTTTCTCTTCTTCCTTTTCTTCTACCACTACATCTTCTTCCACTTCTACTTCTTCTTCTTCTTCTTCTTCTTCTTCTTCTACTTCTACTTCGACTTCCTGTTCTGCTTCTTCTTCTTCTTCTTCTTGTTCTACTTCTTCTACTACTTCTTCTTCCACTTCCTCTTCTTCTTCTTATTCCTCTTCTTGTTCATCATCATCTTCTTCTTCTTTTTCTTCCTTTTCTTCTTCTTCTTCTTCTTCTTGTTCTTCTTCTTCTTCTTCTTCAACATCTTCTTTTCCTTCCTCTTCTTCTTCTCCTCCTCCTCCTCCTCCTCCTTCTTCACGTTCTTCTTGCTCTTCTTCCTCTTCTTCTTCTTCTTGTTCTTCTTTAAAATCTTCTTCTTCTTCTTCTTCTTCTTCTTTTACTTCTCCTCCTCCTCCTTCTTCCTTCTTCTTCTTCTTCTACTTCATCTTTTTCTTAATCTTCTTAACCTTCTTCTTCTTCTCCTTCTTCATCTTCTTCCTCTTCCTCTTCCTCTTCTATTTCTTATTCTTCTTCCCCTTGATTTTCTTCCTCTTCTTCTTCTTTTTCCTCTTTTTCATGTACTTCTTCTTCTTTCTGTTCTTCTTCTTCTTCTTCTCCTTCTATTTTTTTTACATCTTTTCTTCTTCTTCTTCTTCTTCTTTTCCTCTTTTCCTTCTTTTTCTTCTTCTTCTTCTTCTCCTTCATCTTCTTCTTTCTTCTACTACTACTACTTCTTCTTCTTCTTCTTCTTCTTCTTCTCTCTACTTTTTGTTTCTCTTCTTCTTCTACTTCTTCTTCTTCTTCATTTTCTTCTTCTTCTTCATCTTCCTCTTTGTTCATCTTCTTCATTTTCAACTTCTTCTACTTCTTCTCCTTCTTCTCCTTCTTTGCCTTCTTCTTCTGCTTCTTCTTCTTCTTCTTCTTTTAATACTACTACTTCTACTTCTTCTTCTTCTTCTTCTTCTTCTTCTTCCTACTCCTCAACCTCTTCTTCTTCTTCTTCATCTCCTTCTCCTTCTTCTACTACCACTACATCTTCTTCCACTTCTTCTCCTACTGCTTCTTCTTCTTCTTCTTCTTCTGCATCTTCTTCTTCTTCATCTTCTTCTTCTTTTTCTTCTTCTTCATCTTCTTCTTCTTCTTCTTCTTCTTCTTCCCTTTCTTCTTCTTCTGCTTCTACAACTTCTTCACCTTTTTCTTCATCTTCTTCCTCTTCTTCTTCTTCTTCTTCTTCTACTACTACTACTTCGTCATCTTCAACTTCTTCTTCCTCTTTCTCTTCATCTTCTTCTTCTTCTTGTTCTTCTTCTTCTTCTTCTTCTTTTACTTTTTCTTCTTTTTTATTCTTCTTCTTCATCTTCTAGTTCTTCTTCTTCTTATTCTTTTGCTTCTACTACTACTTCATCTTCTTCTTCATCTTCTTTTTCTTCTTCTTCTTCTTCATCGTCTTTTTCTTCATCATCTTCTTCTTCTTCATCTTTATCATCTTCTTCTTCTTCTACTTCCTCCACCTCCTCTTTTTCTTCTTATTCTTTTCCTCCTTTATCTTCTTCTTTTTTTTCTTCTTCTTTTATTCTTGTACTTATTCTTTTTCTTCTTCTTCTTCTTAATCTTCTCCTTCTTCTTCTTCTCCTTCTTGTTCTTCTCCTTCAACTTCTTTTAATTCTTCTTCTTCTTCTTCTTCTTTCTCTAATTCTTCTTCTTCTTCTTCCTTCTCAAATTGTTATTCTTCTTCTTCTTCATCTTGTCCTTCCTCCTATTCATTTTCTTCTTCTTCTTCTACTACTGCTTCTTCTTATTTGCCTTCTTCTTCTTGTTATTATTCTTCTTCTTCGCCTCCTCCACCGTTTTCGTCTTCTTCTTCTCTTTCTTCTCCTTGTACTTCTACTTCTTCCTCCTCCTCTTATCTCTTTCTTCTTCCTCTTCTTCTTCCTATTCCTCTTCCTCTTGTACTTCTCCTTCTTCATCTTCTTCAGCTTCTTCTTCTTCGACTTCTTCTTCTACTTCTACATCTTCTTCTTCTCCTTCTTGATCTTTTTCTACTTCTTCAACTTCTTCTCCTTCTTCTACTTCCTCTTTGTCTTCCTCTTCTGCTTCTCCTTCTTCTTCTTCTTGTTCTCCTTCTTCTTCTTCTTCTTCTATTAGTTTTTCTTCATCTTCTTCTTCTTCTTCTACTTTCGATTCTTGTGATCCTCCTCCTCCTCTTTCTTCTTCTCCTTCTTCTTCTTCTTCTTCTTCTCCTCCTCCTCCTCCTTCAACTTCATTTTCTCATTCTTCTCATTCTACTTATTCTCATTCTTCTCCCTCATCTTCTTTTTACCCTTCTGATTCTTCTCCTTCTTCTTCTTCTCTTTCTTCTCCTGCTTCCTCTTCTCCTTCTTCATCTTCTTCTTCTACATCTTCTTTTTCTTCTTCTTCTTCTTCTTCTTCTTCTTCTTCTTCTTCTTCCTTTTCTTCTTCTACTTCTTCATCTTCTTCTCCATCTTGTTCTTACACTGCTTCTTCTTCTTGTTCTTCTTCTTCTTCTTCCTCTTCCTCTTCTTGTTCTTCTTCGTCTTCTTGCTCTTCTTTTTCTTCTTCTTCTTCTTCTTCTTCTTCTTCATCTTCTTCTTCTTCTTCTTCTTCTTCTATTACTAATTCTACTACTTCTTCTCCGTCTTCTTCCTCGTTGCCATCTTCTCTTTTTCCTTCTTTGTCTTCTCCTTCATCTTATTCTTCCTCTTCTTCTTCTTCGTCTTCTTCCTCTTTTACTTCTTCTTCATCTGTTACTTTTTCTTCTTCCTCATCTTCTTCTTCTTCTTCATCATCCTCTTCTTCGTCTTTTTCTTCTTCCTCTTCTTATTCTTCTTCTTCTCCTCCTCCTCCTTATTCTTCTTCGTCTTCTTCTCCTTCTCCTTCATCTTTTTCATCTTCTTCTTCATCTTCTTGTTCCTTCTTCTTCCTCCTCCTTTGCTTCTTCTTTTTCTTCTTTTTCTTCTTCTTCTTCTACTTCTTCTTCTTCTTCCTTTTCTTGTGATTCTCCTACTCTTCTTCCTCGTCCTCCTACTCCTCCTTCTTTTTCTTCCTCCTCTTCTCCTCCTCCTTCTCCTTCTCCTTCTCCTTCTCATCTTCTTCTCCTTCTTCTTCTTCTTCTTTCCCTACTTCTTTTCCTTCTTCTTCTTCTACCTCTTCTTCTTCTACAACTTCTTCTTCTTCAAGTACTTCTTTTACTTCTTCTCCTTCTTCTTCTTCTTCTCCTGCTTCTACTTCTTCCTCTTCTCCTTCTTTTTAGTCCTCTTCTCCTTCTTCTTCTTCTTCTTCTTCTTCTTCTTCTTCTTCTTCTTACTCTACCTCTCTTCCTCTTCTTTTTCTTCTTTTTCTTCTTCTTCTTCTCCTTCTTCTTCTTCTTCTGTTACTACTACTACAACTGCTATTACTTCTTCTTCTTCTACTTCGTCATCTTCATCTTCTTCTTCTTCTTCTTCTTCTTCTTTCCTCTTCTTCTTCTTCTTCTTCGTTTTACTCTTCTTGTGACCCTCGTCCTACTCCTTCTACTACTTCTTCTTCTTCTTATTCTTCTTCTTCTTTTCCTTCTTTTTCTCCTTCTTCTTCTCCTTCTCATTCTTCTCCTTCTTTTTCTTCTCCTTCTACTTCTTCTCCTTCTTCTTTTCTTCTTCTTATCCATCTTCTTCTTCTTCTTCTTCTTCTCTTTCTATTTTTTCTTCTCTTAATTCTTCTTTTTATTCTTCTTCTTCTCCTCCTCCTCCTTCTTCTTCTTGTTCTCCTTCCTCTTCCTTGTCCTCTTCTGCTTTTTCTTCCTCTTCTTTTTCTTCTTCTTCAACTTCTTCTTCTTCATCTACATCTCCTTCCTATTCTTCTTCTTCTCCTTGTTCTTCTTGTTCTTCTTCTTCTTTTTCTTCTTCTACTTCTTCTACTACTTTTTTTTCTTCCTCTTCCTCTTCTTCTTCTTATTCCTCTTCTTATTCATCATCTTCTTCTTCTTCTTCTTCTTCTTCTTCTACTACTACTTCTTTTTCTACTTCTTCTTTTTCTTCTTCTTCTTCTTCTTCTTCTTCTTCTTCTCCTTTTTTTCCTTCTTCAACATCTTCTTCTCCTTCCTCTTCTTCTTCTCCTCCTTCTCCCCCCCCTCCTTCTCCCCCTCCTCCTTCTCCTCCTTATCCTTCTTCTTCTTCTTCCTCTTCTTCCTCTTCTTATTTCTCTACCCCTTCTTCCACTTCTTCTTCTTCTTCATCATCTTCAGGTTCTAATTTTACTTCTCTTCCTTCTTCTTCTTCTACATCTTCTTCTTCTTCTTCATCTTCTTCTTCTTCTTATTCTTATTTTACTTCAGTTCCTTCTTCTTCTTCTTCTTCATCATCATCTTAATCTTCTTAACCTTCTTCATCTCCTTCTTGTTCATCTTCCTCTTCTTCGTCTTCTTCTTCTTCTTCTTGTTCTTCTTCCCCTTCATTTTCCTCTCCTTTTTCTTTTCCTTCTTCTTCTTGTATTTCTTCTTTTTCCTCTTTATTATCATTTTCTTCTTCTTCTTCTTCATCTTTTTCTTCTTCTTCTCCTTCTTCTTCTTCTTCTTCTACTTCTTCATCTTCTGCATCTTCTTCTTTTTCATCTTTTTCTTCTTCTACTTTTTCTCTTAGATCTTCTTCTACTAATTTTTCTTCTTCTTCATCTTCTTCTTCTTCTTTTACCTCTTCTTCTTCTTGTTCTTGTTCTTCTTCTTCTT
>JAIUJO010001757.1:12500-20000 GCA_023846275.1 Vanilla planifolia | reverse complement strand
AATTCTTCTTATTGTTCTTCTTTTTCTACCTCTTCTTCCTGCTCTTCTTCTTTTTCTACTTCTTATTTGTCATCTTCTTCTTCCTCTTCATCTTCTTCTTCTTTTTCTACTTCTTCTTCTTCTTCTTCTTCCTCCTCTTCTTCTTCTTCTACTACTACTTCTACTTCATCTTCTTCTTTTACTACTACTTATTCTTATTCTTATTCTTCTTATTCTTCTTCTTCTTCCTCTTCCTTTTCTTTAACTTCTAATACTTCTTCTATTTCTTTATTATCATCATCTTCTTCTTCTTCTTCTTGTACTTCTTTTTCTTCTTCTTCTTCTTCTTCATCATCATCTTCTTCTTCTTCTTCCACCTCTTACTTCTTTGTTTACTTCCTACTCCTTTTATTCTTCTTGATCATTTTCTTCATCTTCTACATCTTCTTCTACTTCTTCTTCTTCTTTTTCTTCTTCCACCTATTCTTCATCTTCGTCTTCTTCTTCTTCTTTATCAACTTCATCTCCTACTTCTTCTTTGTCATCTTCTCCTTCCTCCAATTCTTCTTCTTTTTTTCTTTTTCTTCTTCTTCTTAGTATTCTTCTTCTTCTACTTCTACTTCTTCTTCCTCTACTTCATCTTCTTCTTCTTGTTCAACTTCTTCTTCTTCTTCTTTCTTCTTCCTTTTCTTCTTCTTCTTCTTCCCCTCTTCCTCATCTTCTTCTTCCACTTTTTCTTCTTCTTCTTCTTCATCCACTTCTTCTTTCTATTTTTTTTCTTCTTGTTCTTCTTCTTCTTCATCCATTATACAAACTTAGATATTATTAGGACACAAAGACTTAAAAAATAAAAGAAAATTTTAGTTTCAAAGGATACTTATAATTGTCAAGTATCAAATACACAGGATTATGAACACATAATCCATTTACCTGCCACAGTAGGACAAGATCGTGCCATAGTAGGAATTCTAAATTTTATCGTAGATCAGTTAAAAGAAATTAAAGATAAAATTCAAAAACTCGAAGAAAATAATAAAAAAATAAATAATATACCTATAACCTCTACATTCCATTACCTTGGAACAAAATTAACCAAACATTAATGGTTAAACTTAAATCTTCTGATAAGATTATGGATTTACAAAAACTAGATAAATCAGTTTATTCGAAGTTCTTTTAACTTCAAAAACAAGAATGGAAAGGGGAGAAAGTAGTACACTTTATCTACCAGGACCTCCTGGTTATATACCTCAATCACCTCCACACGAAACTCCTCCTCCACCTACTTATATACCCTTACCCAGACCGGAAGTCCAAATGAGAGAATCACAAGGAGATAACATAGAATAAAGTCATGCAACTCCTTCATATGCTAATATGATTCATTATGATGAATGCTCTGATTGGCGTAGCTACTATAAAAATAAAAATAGACATCTAGAAGAAAAGAGAGATTCTTCTACATGGGGCTTAACATTAAACATCGATTATATCCCTTATAAAAAAATAAGAGATTATTGTGTCGAATGGGCACAAAAAATAAAAAGAACTATATTTATGCTTCCTCCCACCATGACTGTTGCAGAATATATTCAATTTACAACTTCATATTAGGAAGGAAATGCTTTATCATGGTTAACAAATTTTGAAAAAAATAACTCACCAGAATGTCAAAACATTTTACAACAACTTGCTAAATAACCAGCAATAGAACTATTAGTTTCATTATTAGTAGCTGATTTTACAAGAGCAGAATGGAATAAAAATCAAAATTATGAAGAAAAATTTCATAAAATAAAATTATGTGATATATGTATGTTAGATGATTTGTAGCTACATATATAGGATACATTTATCATTTAGAAAAAAACTCCACAACAAGAATTTTGGATACAAATTTTCTTTTCAAAAATTCTATTTCCTTGGAATAACATAATCTCTGCTAAGTATCGTGAATTAATTTCTACACAACGAACCATGAGACCCCATAACACTGGCATGCTCAGAAGAGCTTGTGCAGAAGCTATGGAAAAAACTTTTGAAAATACATCTGCATAAAAGGAAATGAGTAGAAATTTAAAATCTTCTAGAATGGGCTACAATTGTTGCTCAAAATTTTCAGAAGATTTAAATTATGTCTATGGATGTCCACTAGTTTATGATTGGAGAATAAATTTGAAACCTTATTTTAAACATAAAACAAGACATAAATATAAAATTACTAAAAGAAAATGGAAACCTGAATTCAAATTAGATAAAAAATTTAGAAAAAAGAAATATGCTAAAAAATATATAAAAGAAAAGGTAAAAAATATTGTAGATGTTTTAAATGTAACAAAGAAGGACATTATGCTAATGAATGCCCTATAAACATTAAGAAACTAATTATCCCTAACCTAGATGAATATTCCATCAATATCGAAACTATAGATGAAATAACAAAAGACAATTCTGTCTATGAAATTACATCTTGTTCAAACTCCACAGAGTCTGAATCCGACTCCATAGAGTCAAAATCTAAACAATCTTTAGATAAAAAAATAGAAGAGTTCAAAAAATTCAAAATAAATATGATTATCATAAACAAAACATTAACTCAAATAAAGGTCATACCATTATTACCATCTCTAAAACTTCCCAAGAAAGAAAGAATATCCTCACCAGGATATACTATCTATATGGGAAAAATGATTAGATTAAAACGTTATAGAACTATCGAAATAACATTAGACCTAATCATCTTAATACCTTTTGGCTATTACTGGATAATACATAATATCCCTCATCATGCCAAAGAAAATATTTTTATTACTCATGGGATAATAGAACCCATGACTTACCAAGCTCCTACACTTTTAATAAAGAATACTAGTTTGGAAGATTGGGATTATCTAATCAGACCAAACGATGCTATTGGAACATTAGTCATACATAAATATGAGGATTTTCCTGAAACAGCGATAGATGAATCCGAAAATTCCGAAAAATATCAGGAATTCAGAATAAATATGAATACAATTACTTCTGAAGAAGTAAATACTACAGAATTACATGATAATATAGGAGAACAATTTGAGATATCTGATGAAGATTTAGAAAAATTAAAAGAGGCTAAACCACATGGAGAAAAAAATGAGATTTATAAAGCTCCTTCTTTTAAATCTCGCTTTTTAAATAAACATACTTATATTTTTGAGCGAATGCAAGGAAATATCGAATTAAAAGGAGACGATGACTTAACATCTATTAGTCTTCTTAATAAAAAAAATAGATAAATTAAAAAGCAAATATCCCAAAATGAAATACCTACACATAGGTATGATACAATTAAAAATCACTACTCTATTCCGAAGCGGAATAGATACTCCTATAATGATCGTTTGTATGGACGAACGAATCATTAACAATCCTCGAAGTAGCATTATTGGAGGAGCCAAATCTAATCTTGTTAATAGACTATTTGGGATTAATATTCATCCTGATTTTTGTATAGGTTTAGAAGACCAAAATGTCAAGAAATCTTGTACATTATCTATAAGCCTTAAGGGTATACAACTATTACCTGGATCAAAAATCTTAGGGATACAATGGGAACATTGTATGGCTCTAAATGACACATCTACATTTAGATCCATAACCCCAAATAATTTTGTAAAACTTTTCAATGTTGGTATTGGAAAAACCATACAACCAAAAGTTGTAGATATTAGACACCTAAAATTAGATACAGATATACAGCTCTTTGTTAAAACCTTAAAACCAAAGGTTCAAATACCAATTGAATAATTTATTGCCTCTGGCAATACTATCTCAACTGTTACCAAAAATCCTATCAATCGAACCTCTTCTTCTCTTTATCTTCCACGACATTATGAAGAAGGTGAATCTTTTGAATCACCGCGATCTAGTATTCATATTCCAGTACAAGATCCTGTAGAAGGACGTACACTACACCTTCTCGAAAGTAAGAAATCTATTCCTCCTCCTTAATGGATTTAAAGAAAAAAGCCCAATTACATGTTTATCTTCCTATAACCATCCATCTTCCTAATTTCAAAGATGTTACTATTCATGCTTTAGTAGATACAGGAACTGAAGCCAGTTTACTCCAACAAGTCTTTATTCACAAATAATTTTGGTTACCTTTAGATACCAAAACTTCCCTTAATGACTTTATAGGACGACAAGTACCTGTCACACATAAGATTGCTAACCATGCGGTTTCCATCCCAGATATTCACAATAATCTTACTACCTACAAATTTAATTTTGCATTACTTCCCTTAGAATTTAACACCGATTGCCTCATTGGCTTAGATAACCTTCGCCATTTTTCTCCTTTCAACACTCACTTCTTCACTTTTGATGGCCATACCGTTCCTCGTATACATTTTCCTGCCCATATTGCTCCTAATTATACTCCTACAGCACAGCGTGGTGAATCTTCACAAAAAACTACGTTAGTTGACACAAATTCATTTCTTTATCCTATCTACACATACAATATTCCTACTTCAAACACATTTGAAGAAACTATCCATAAGCTGTTAGAACCATTATATTCAGCTAATCCTCTTAAATGGTTTGATAAAACTCCTCGCTATTGTTCTATTGAACTCTTAGAACAACACAAAAATACCAATATACGTGTTAATAGTATAATGGTAACACCCCTAGACAAACAAGAATTTAAAAATCAAATATAAGAACTGTTAACTTTAAAATTAATACAAAAAAGTCATAGCCCTCATTCTTCTCCTGCTTTCATAAGAAATCATGCTGAGATTAAATGAGGAAAAGCTCGTATGGTTATAAACTATCGCAAGCTAAATTCCTGTACAAAGTTTGATGGATATTTTATCCCAACTGCTGAGCACCTAATTAAACAAATTCAAGGTGCTAAATACTAATGCAAATTTGATGCCAAATCTAGTTTTTGGCAGATCAAACTTGCAAATCAAACATCAATAGAGCTAACAGCTTTTAGTTGTCCACAAGGGCATTATGAATGGCTAGTTATGCCATTTGGATTAAAGAATGCTCCTCAAATATTCTAGAAATGGATTAATTCTCTCTTTGGACATTTACCATATGTAGTAGCCTATATAGATGATATACTTGTTTTTTCTTCTACTAAAGAAGAACATAAAGATCATCTATTACATGTTATTAAGCTAATGCTAAATCATGGCATTATCTTAAGTCCAAAGAAAATCGAACTATTCAAAACTGAAATCGATTTTCTTGGAAAACAAATAAAAAATGGTCAAATACAATTACAAGATCATATTTATACAAAAGTTAAGGAATTTCCTGAAACATTTACCAGTTTAAAACAACTACAAAGTTTTTTAGGAATTCTAAATTAGGACGAAAATTTATACCTAATTTATCGACAAAAATAAAAGCCATACAAAATAAATTAGCCTTAGAACAGGCTAAATACAAAAAGGTAAATGGAGAACAATCTCGAAGATGGAATACAGATAAAATACCTATTTCCTTAAGTTCTGAAGAACAAAAGGAAATAAAACAAATCAAAAAATTTGTTAAAAAAAAAAAATTCTTCATTTTCCAAAAGAAGATGAACATATCATCTTACAAACTGATGCCTCAAATTTATTTTGGTCTGGCGTATTAGTTACAAATACCCAAGATATAATAGCATATGCTTCGAGAAAATTTACAAAAATTCAAAGCAAATACTCCACTTATGATAAAGAATTATTAGCTATAAAACTAGCTATCAAAAGCCTAAAAATCTATCTTCTCCATAAAGAATTCACTATAGAAACCGACAAAAAATCAGTAGCACAATTTTTGCAAAAAAAGACAATACATAATCCAGAAGAAAACTTAAGATGCATACGTCTTGCTCTTTATTTGGAAATATTTAATTATACTATTAAATACATTCCTGGTTTTACTAACGTACTTGCTGATCTTCTTAGCAGGCCATGAACGAAGAAGAACTCATTTTCCTCAGATCCTTTGTAGACAAAATGAAGACATATAGAGAATTTACTGAAATCCTTCCTAAAAAAGCAAAAGGCTAGGAAACCACTCAACAAGTGGAAAGTTCATCAAAAGCCCAACAAGTAGAAAATAAAAAAGCCCAAACAACAGAAATTATGCAAGCCCAACAGGCAGAAAGTTCCTACAAAACTCAACAAATCAAGACCTTGGTCGGAAAGAAAAGCCAGACAGGCTTAATTGAAAAAGGAAAAACATTTGCTTCTACCATTACAAAGGATTGGTATAATAAAGCGCTAAAAGAAACTGATGCAAATTTCTATGATAAAATCAATGGTTGTTTCAAAGTACTTCAAGCTAGTGATTGGCGATCTGCCAATTATTGGCTTACCCAGATGGAAAAGTATTATTTGACAGAAAAAAAACTTAGATTAGAACACAGTTCTCGAGAAAACAGCAACAAAAAACAATTGGAGCTTTTACTGACAAGATCAACTACTTCCTAATCTGCTACTTTATTAACAATAGAAGAGGAGCTGAGAAATAGAGAACTTCTAGCAGACATTTTTTTCACCATACAAACAACAGATTTGATTCATTTCAGTATTAAAGATTTTTTGTCTCTCTTACATCAGTTCAATATCAAAACGGATGAAGTCTGAAAACTTGAAGCAAAAGCAACTGTTCAAGAAATGATACAACTTTATCAATAGAATATCCTAGACAAAGAAAAACTAGTCTTGTTCTTCCAACAACTAGAAGAAACTCATGTCAAATAACTCTTTTTAAATCAAGAGGTATTTTATTATATATCCTATGAAAATCCTCGAATTATTGCCTGTTTCAATGAAATTCCCAAATATCAACATCTACGCAAGGGAATTGTTCATGAAGTCTATGTCAACACTACACATCCAAAAGACTATTCAGGTTTTATTCTAGAAATATGCAAAAATAGCCTCTCTTCCTATGCCAGCAAATTATCTACAATATTTGTCTTCAGAATTTAGTCAATTTGGGAAGAACGAGACTACATTAATCTATACTCTACAGCTCAAGAATGGATGCTTATTCGAAATACAGATGCTCCCCCTATTTTAGAAAACTTTAATGCTAACATCTTCAATGAAGACATATCAAGGAAACATGCTGCTTCAGAATTTTTTCAAAAGATTATATTTAATGCCAAATAATTGGCAAAAAAAAAGTTCTTTGTGGAAAATCTGTAGTGATATTAGACACATTAGCTCCTGATGATGAAGAGTGTTCTCTTAGAGAACTAAAAGTAAAAAACTTTTTAAAGTCTTTAAAGTTACAAAAAATTGGACAAACAGCCAGAGAAGAATATTATAAAACTTATGACACAGGAGATCAAGATCTAGTAATACAATAGACTACGACACATTGGAGGCACTTGCTCTCACTGATTAAAAGCATGGCGGACCCCAAATATTTAGGCACACTACTAGAAGGAAGCATTACCAAAAGATAAACGAAGCACTACCTAAAGGAAGGCGCACTACTAAAAGAATCAGCGCACTACTTTGA
>JAIUJO010001757.1:0-7500 GCA_023846275.1 Vanilla planifolia | reverse complement strand
CTTTCTTCTTCTTTCTTCTTCTTCTTTCTCTTCTTCTTCGTCTTCTTATTCATCCTCTATGGCCTCTACTTCTACTTACTCTTCTTCCTATTCTTCTTCCCCTACTTCTTCATCTTCCTCTGCTTCTAATTCTTCTTTTCTACTTCTTCCTCTTCTACAACTACTAGTACTAGTTCTTTTTCCTCTTCTTCCACTTCTTCTTCTTCTTCATCTTCTTCCTCTACATCTTCATCCTCTCCTTCTTTTTCCTCTTCTTTTTCCTGTTTTTTTCTCTTCTTCTTCTTCTTCCTCATCTTTTTCTTCTTCTTCATCGTCTTCTTCTTCTTTTTTTTCTTCATATTCTTCTTCTTCTTCTTCTTCTTCTTCTTCCTCCTCCTCTTCTTGTGATCCTTCTTCTTCATCATCTCCTTCTTGTTCTTCTTTATTTTCTTCTTCTTCTTCTTCTTCTTCTTCTTCCTGTCCTTGTTCTTCTTCTTCTTCTTCTTCTTGTTCAACATCTTCTTTTTCTTCTTCTTATTCTTCTTCTCCTCCTCCTCCTCCTCTTTCTTGTTCTTCTCCTTCTTCTTGTTCTTCGCCATCTTTTTCTTCTTCTTCTTCTTCTTTCTTTTCTATTGCTTACTCTTCTTCTTCTTCGTCTTCTTCTTCTTCTCCTTTCTCTACTTCTTCTTCCACCTCTTCTTCATCTTTTTCCTCTTCTTCTTCTTCTTCTTCTACTTCTTCCTCTTCTTCCTCCTCTTCTTGTTCTTTTTCTTCATCATCATCATCTTCTTCTTCTTCTTCTTCTTCTACATTAGCTTCCACTTCTTCTTCTTCTTATTCTTCTTCTAGTTCTTGTTTTTCATCTCCTTCATCTTTTTCTTCTTCTTCTTCTTCTTCTTCCTCCTCTTCACCTTGTTCTTCACTTTCTTCTTCTTCTGTGTCTTCCTTTTCTTCCTCTTCTTCCTCTTCATTTTCTTCTTTTTGTTCTTCTCCTTCTTCTTCTTCATCTTCAAATTCTTCTTCTTCTTCTTCTCCTCCTTCTTTTCCCACTAGTTCTTCTTCTACTTCCTCTTCGTGTTCCTGCTCTACTTCTTCTTCTTCTTCTTCTTCTTCATCTTCTTCTTCTTCTTTTTTCTTCTTCGTCTTCTTCTTCTTCTTCTCGTTCCACTTCTTCTTCCATCACTTCTTCTTCTTCTTCTTCTTCTTCTTTTCTTCAACTTGTTCTTCTTCTTCTTCTTCTTCTTCTTCAACTTCTTCTTGTTCTTCTTCTACTTCTTCTTTTTCTTCCTCTTCCTCTTCTTCTTCTTCTTCCTCTTCCACTTCTTTTTCTTCTTTTTGTTTTTCTTCTTCTTCTTGACCCTCTTCTTCTTCTTCTTCTTCTTCTTCTTGTTCTTCTTTTTCTTATGCTTCTTCTTCTTCTTCTTCTTCTTCTACTACTTCCACCTCTTCTTCTTCTTCTTCTTCTTCTTCTCCTTTCTCTTCCACTTCTTCTTGTTCTACTTATTTCTCTTCTTATTTTCCTTCTTCTTCTTTGCCTTTTTCTTCTTCTTCCTCTTCATCCTCTTCTTCTTCTTCTTGTTCTTCTTCTTCTTGTTCATCTTCTTCCACTTCTTCTTCTTCTTCTTCTACTTCATCTTCTTCTTCTTCCTCTACTTCATCTTCTCTCATGTTACTTCTTTTTCTTCTTCTTCTTTTGCCTCTTCTTCTTCCTCTTCTTCTTCTTTTTCTTCATATTCTTCTTCCTTTTCTTCTTCTTCTTCTTCTTCTTTCTTTTCTTCTACTTCTACTTAAAACTCTTCTTCCTCTTCTTCTTCTTCTTCTTCTTCTTCATCTTCTTTTTCTTCTTCTTCTTCTTCCTCTTCTTCTTCTTCTTCTTCTACTACTGCTACAACTATTACTACTACTATTATTACTACAACTTCTTCTCCTTCTTCTTTTTCTTCGTTTACTTCTTCTTCTTCTTCTTCTTCTTCTTCTTTTTCTTATTCTTCTCCATCATCATCTTCTTCTTCTTCTTCTGCTTCTTCTTCTTCTTCTCCTTCTTCTACTACTACTACAACTATTACTACCTCATCTTATTCTTCATCTTTTTCTACTTCTTCCTCTTCTTCTTCTTCTTCTTCTTCTTCTATTACTACTTTCTCTTCTTCTTCTTCTTCATCTTCTACCTTGTATTATTCTACTTCTTCTTCCTTTTCTACTCTACTTCTTACTCTACATTGTCTTCTTCTTTTCCTTCTTTGTCTTCTTCTTCTTCTTCTTCTTCCTCTTGTTCTTCTTCTTCCACCTCTTCTTCTTCTTCTTCTTCCTATCCTTCCACTTCTACTTCTTCTTCTTATTCATCTTCTCCTTCTTATTCTTCTTTGTCTTCTCCTTCTTTTTCTTCTTCTTCTTCTTCATCTTCTTCTACTTCTTCTTCTTCCTCCTCGTCATTTACTTCCTCTTCTTCTTCTTCTTCTTCATCTTTTTCTTCTTCTTCCTCCTTGTCTTCTTTTTCTTCTTGTTTTCTTTTCTTCATCTTCTACCTCTTCTTCTTCTTCTTCTTCTTCTTCCTCTTCTTCTCCTTCTTTTTCTACTTCTTCTTCTTCTCATTCTTCTTCTTCTCTTTCTTGTTGTTCTTTTCCTTCTTCTCCTTCTTCTTCTTCTTCTTCTCCTTGTTCCTCTTCTTCTTCTTCTTATTCTTCTTCTTCTTCTTCCTCTTCTTCTTCTTTTTCCACTTCTTCTTCTTCTTCTTCTTCTTGTTTATTCTCTTCTACTTCTTCTTCTCCTTCTTAACTTCTTCTTCTTTTCCTTCTTCTTTTTCTTCTTGTTCCTTTTTTTTCTTCTTCTTCATCTTCTTCTTCTTTTTCTTCTTCTTCTTCTTCTACTTCATCATCTTCTTCTTCTTCTTATTCTCCTTCAACATAATTTTCTTCTTCATCTTCTTCTTCTACTACTTCTACTTCTTGTTCTTCTACTTCTACTATTTCTTCTCCTTCTTCTTCATCTCTATCATCTTTTTGATCTCCTTCTTCTTCTTCCTGTTCTTCTTCTTCTTCCTCTTCTTCTTTTGCTTCTTCTTCTTGTTCTTGTTCTTGATCTTCTTCTTATTCTCCTTCTTCTTCATTTTCTTCTTCTACATCTTCTTCTTCTTCTTCTTCTTCATTTTCTTCTCTATGTTCTTCTTCTTCTTCTTCTTCATCTTCTTCTTCTTCTTCTTCCTCTTCTTCTTATTCTTCCTCTTCTTCTTGTTGTTCTTACTCTTCTTCCTTATCCTCCTCTTTTTTTTTCTTCATCTTCTTCTTCTTTTTCTTCTTCTTTCTCTTAATCTTCTTCTTCTTCCTCTTCTTCTTCATCTAACTTTTCTTCTTCTTCTTCTTCTACTTCTTCTTCTTTTATTACTACTGTTAAACTTCTTCATCTTCTTCCTCTTCTTCTTCTTCTTCTTTCTCTCCTTTTTCTTCTTCTTCTACTTCTTCCATTTCTTATTCTTCGTCATCTTCTTCATCTTCTTCTTTTTCTGCTTCTTCTACTACTAATACAACTTCTTCTTCTTCTTCTTCTTAAACCTTTGCTTCATCTTCTTCTTCTTCTTCTTCTCCTTCTTCTTCTTCCTCTTCTTGTGATCCTCCTCCCTATCTTCTTCTTCTTCTTCTTCTTTATTATTACTACTACTACTTCTCCTTATTCTTCTCCTTCTTCATCTTCTTTTTCTTCTTCTCCTTCATCATCTCCTTTTCCATCTACTTCTCCTTCTTATCTTTCTTCTTCTTCTTCTTCTATTACATTTTCTACTTATTATTATTGTTATTATTATTATTATTATTATTATTATTATTATTATTATTATTATTATTATTATTATTATTATTATTCTCCTACTTCTTCATCATCATCATCAATATTTATCATCTTCTTCTTGTTCATGTTCTTCTTCTTCTTCCTCTTGCACTTCTTTTTCTTCTCTCTTTCTTCTTTCTCTTCTTCTTCTTCTTCTTCTTCTTCTACTTCTACTTCTACTCCTTTTTTCTTCTTCGTCTTCTTCTTCTTCTTCTTCTTCTAAACTCTTCTTCGCTTTCTTCTTCTTTTTCTTCTACTTCTACTTCATCTTCTTCTTCTTCTTCTTCATCTTTTTTCCTCTTCTTCTTCCTCATCTTCTTCTTCTTCCTATTCTTCATCTTCTTTGGTTTCTACTTCTTCTTCTTCTTCTTCATTCGCCTCTTCTTCTTCTTCTTCTCCTTCTTCCTTTTTCTCCTTCTTCGTCTTCTTCTTCCTCTTCTCTTCTACTTTTTTCATCTAACTCTTCTTCCTCTTCTTCTTCTTCTTCAACTTCTTCCTCTCTTCTTCTTCTTCTTCTTCTTCTTCTTCTACTACTGCAATTACTACTACTATTACTACTATAAACTTCTTCTCTCCTTCTTATTTTTCTTCGTTTACTTCTACTTCTTCTTCTTCTTCTTCCTCTTCTTCCTCTTATTCTTTTTTCTTATTCTTCTCTGACTTCATCTTCTTCTTCATCTACTTCTTCTTCTTCTAATTCTTCTTCTTCTTCTTCTTCTTCTATCTGTTACTTCTACTAGTAATTCATAATATTCTTCATCTTCTTCTTCTTCTTTCTCTTCTTGTTCTTCTTCTTCTTCTTCTCTATTCTTCTTCTACTTTCTCTTTCTTCTTCTTCTTCTTCTTCTTCTACCTCGTATTCTTCTTACTTCTTCTTCTTCCTCTACTTCTTCTCTTTTTCTACTGTCTTCTTCTTCTCCTTCTTCTTTCTTCTTCTTCCTCTCCATCCACTTCTTCTGCTCCTTCTTCCTATTCGTCTTCTTCTCCATATTCTTTCTTCTTCTCTTCTTCTTCTTCCACCTTCTTCTTCTTCTTCTTCTTCTTCTTCTTTTCTTCTTCCTCCTTCTTCTTCTTCTTCATCTTCTTCTTCATTCATTCTCTTCTTCTACTTCTTCTTCTTCTTTGTCATTTACTACCTCTTCTTCTTCTTCTTCATCATCTTTTTCTTCTTCTTCCTCCTCTTCTTCTTTTTCTTCTTCTAGTTTTCTTTTCTTCTTCTTCTTCTACCAATTCTTCTTTCTTCTTCTCCTCCTCCTCTCTCTTTCTCATCATCATCATCTTCTTCTTCTTCTCCTCCTTCTTTTTCTTCTTCTTCTTCTTCTCTTTCTTCTTGTTCTTCTCCTTCTCCTTCTTCTCCTTCTTCTTCTTCTTCTTCTTCTTCTTCTTCTTCTTCTTCTTCCTCTTCTTCTACTCTTCTTCCTCACCGTCTTCTTCTTCTTCTCTTCTTCCTCTTCTTCTTCTTCTTGTTCATCCACTTCTACTCCTTCTTCTTCCTCTTCTTCTTCTTCTCCTTCTTATCTTCTTCTTCTTCTCCTTCTTCTTCTTCTTATTCTTCTTCTTCCTTTCTTTGTTCTTCTTCTTCTCATCATCATCATCTTCTCTTTCTTCTTCTTCCACTTCATCTTCTCCTTCCTCTTCTTCTTCACTTCTTCTTCTTCTTCTTATTCTCCTTCGACATCCTCTTTTCTTCTTCCTCTTGTTCTTCTACCACTACTACTTCTTGTTCTTTCTATTATTTCTTCTCTCCTTCTTTCTTCATCTCTTCCATCTTTTTCATCTCCTTCTTCTTCTTCCTCTTCTTCCTCTTCTCTCTTCTTCTTCTCTTCTTTCTTCTTCTTCTTCTTCTTCATTCTCTTTCTCCTAGTTCTTCATCTTCTTCTTCATCTTCATCTTGTTCTTCCTCTTCTTCTTATTGTTCCTTTTCCTTCTTGTTGTTCTTCTTCTTCTTCCTCATCCTCCTCTCTTTTTTTCTCTTTCTTATCTTCTTCTTTTTCTCTTTTTCTCTTTTAGCCTTATTCTTCTTCCTCTTCTTCTTCTTCTACCTCTTCTTCTTCTTCTTCCACTTCTTCTTCTTCTGTTACTACTACTACTACTTCTTCTTCTTCTTCTACTTCGACTTCTTCATCTTCTTTCCTCTTCTTCTTCTTCTTCTTCTTCTTCTTCTTCTTTCTCCCTCTTCATCATCTTCTACTTCTTCCATTTCTTATTCTTCGTCATCTTCTTCATCATCTTCTTCTTCTGCTTTTTTCTTACTATTAATACTACTTCTTCTTCTTCCTCCTCCTTTGCTTCATCTTCCCCTTCTTCTTCTTGCCCTTCTTGTGATCCTCCTCCCCTATCTTCTTCTTCTTCTTCTTCACTACTATTACTTCTCCTTACTCTTCCCTCTTCTTCTTCTTCATCTTCTTCTTCTTCTCCCTCCTTCTTCATCAACTCATTTCCATCCACTTATCCTTCTTATCTTTCTTATTATTATTATTATTTATATTATTATTTATTATTATTACTTATTCTCCTATTTCTTCATCATCATCATCCACATCGTCGTCTTCTTCTTGTTCTTATTCTTGTCTTCTTCTTCTTCTTCTCTTCTTCCACTTCTTCTTCCTCTTGCACTTCTTTTTTCTCTTCTTCTTTCTCTCTTCTTCTTCTTCTTCTTCTTCTTCTTCTACTACAATCTACTACTACTACTACTTCTACTTCCTTTTTCTTTTTCATCATCTTCTTCTTCTGATTCTGATTCTTCTTCTCTTTCTTCTTATTTTTCTACTACTTCTACTTCTTCTCATTCTTTTCTTCCTCCTCCTCTCTCCTCTTCTTCTTCTTCTTCTTCTTCTTCTTTCTTTTACTTCTTTTTCTTCTTCTTCTTCTTCTTCTTTTCCTCTTTTCATCTTCTTATTTTTCTTTTAATAAAACTACTAGCTACTACAGCTATTACTTCTTATTCTCGCTTCTTCTTCTTCTTCTTCTTCATCATCTCTCTTCCATTTCTCCCTTCTTCCTCCTCTTTTTCTTCTTCTTCTTCTTCCTCAGCTTCTTCATCTTGTTCTTCTTCCTGTTCGTCTTCTTCTTCTTCTTCTTCTTTTTTATTTCTTTTTCCATTTCTTCATCTTCTACTTGTTCTTCTTCTTCTTTTTCTTTCTTCTTCTTCAACATCTTCTCCTTCTTCCTCCCTCATCTTCTTCTTCCTCTTCTTCTTCTTCTTTTTTGCAAAATCTTCTTCCTCTTCTTCTTATTCTTCCTCTTCTGCTTCTTCTTTTTTCTTCTTCCTCTTTCGTCTTCTTCTTCTTTCTTCTTCTTCTTCTACTACTACTACTACTACAACTACTACTACTACTAAAACTTCTCCTTCTTCTCTCTTCTTCTTCAACTTCTTTTTTCTTATTCTTCTCTGTCTTCATCTTCTTCTTTTTCGTCTACTTCTACTTCTTTTTCTATTTCTTCTTCTTCTTCTTCTAGTGCTACAACTACTACTACTTCTACTTCTTCTTCTTCCATTTCTTCCTTCTTCTCTTCTACTTCGTGTTCTTCTTCTTCTTCATCCTTGTTCTTCTTCTCTCTTCTTCCTGTTCTTTCTTCCACTTCTACTCTTTCTCCTTATTCGTCTTCTTCTTCTTATTCTTCTTCTCCTTCTCTTCCACTTCATCTTGTTCTTCTTCTTCTTCTTTCTTCTTCTTCTTCTTCGTCACCATCTTTCTTCAT
>JAIUJO010003181.1:25000-27500 GCA_023846275.1 Vanilla planifolia | reverse complement strand
TACTTCTACTGTCTCTTCTTCGTCTATTACATCTACATCTTCTTCTTCTTTATTGTCTTCTTCCTCTTCTTCTTTTTCTTCTTGTTCTCCTTCTTCTTCTTCTTCTTCTTCTTATTCTACTAATACTTCTTCCTTTTATTCTACTTCTTCTACTTCTTCTTCTTCTTCTTCTTCTTCCTCTTCTTCTTTTTCTTCTTTGTCTACTCCTCCTTATTCATCATCATCATCATCTTCTTCTTCTTCTTATTCTTCTTCTTCTTCTACTTCTTCTTCTTCTTCATCTTCTTTTACTACTTCTACTTCTTCTGCTTCTTCATCATCTTCTTCTTCTTCTTCTTCATATTCCTCTCTTTCTTGTTCTTCTTCTTCTTCTTACTCTTCTTCTTATTTTATTTCTTCTACTTCTTCTACTTCTTCTTTTTCTTATTCTTCTTCTTTTACTTCCTCTTCTTTTTCTTCTTCTCCAACATCTTCTTCTTCTTCTATTCCTCCACCTTCTTCTTCTTCTCCTACTTCTTCTTCTTCTTCTTTCTCTTCTTCATCTTCTTCTTCTTCTTCTTCCTCTTCTTCTTCCTCTTCCTCTTCTTCTTCTTCTTCTTTCTCTTCGTCTTCTACTTCTTCGACATGTCCTTCTTTGTGTTCCTTTTCTTCTTCTACTTCCTCCTCTTCTTCCCCTTCATCTTCTTCTTCTTCTTCACCTTCTCCATCTCCTTTGCCTACTTATTCTTCTTCTCCTTCTTCTTCTTGTTCTTCTTCTACTTCTTCTTTTTCATCTCCTTCTTATTCTTCTTCTTCTTTTCATTCTTCTTCTTCTTCATCTAATTCTTCTTCTCCTTCTTCTTCTTCCCCTTCATCTCCTTCTCCTTCTTGTTCTTCTTCTACTTCTACTACGTCTTCTTCTTTCTCTTCTTCTTCTTCTTCTCCTTCTCCTTCTTCTACTTCTTCATCTTAATCATCATCATATTCTTCTTCTTCTTCTTCTTCTTCTTCTCGCTCCTCCTCTTATTTTGCTTCTTTTCTTCTCCTTCTTTGTTATATTCATCTTTATGTTCTGTTCCTTCTTCTTCTTCTTCTTCTTCATCTCCTTCTCCTTCACCTTCTTCTTCTTCAACTCCTTTTTCTTTTACTTCTTCCTCTTCCATTTCTTCTTCATCATCTTATTATTTTTATTATTACTCTTCTTCGTTTTCTTATTCTTCTTCTTCTTCTTCATCTTCTTCTTCTTCTGTTTCTTCTTCTCCTTCTTCTTCTACTTCTTCATCTTCTTCTTCCCCTTCTTCTTCTTCTCCTTCTTCTTCTTCTACTTCTTCTTTTTCTACTACTTCTTATTCTTATTTCTCTTCTTCTTCTTCTTCTTCTTCATCTTCTTCTTCTTCTACTTCTTCTACCTCTTATTCTGCTTCTTCTTCTTCTTCTTCTTCTTCTTTTGCTTCTCCTTCTTCTTCTTCTCCTTCTTCTTCTTCTTTTCTTCTTCTTCTTCTTCTTCTTCTTCTTCTTCGTCGCCTCCTCCTCCTTCTCTTTATTTTTCCCCTTCCCCTTCTTCTTCTTCTCCTTCTTCATCTTCTTCTTCTTCTTATTCTTCTTCTTCTTCTTCTTCTTCTTCGTCTACTTCCTCTTCTTCATTTTATTATTATTATTATTCTACTGCTTCTTCTTCATCATCAACTTCCTCTTCTTCCTCTTCTTCTTCTTTACTTCATCTATTTCTTCTCCTTCTTATTCATATTATTATTATTATTATTGTTATTATTATTATTATTATTATTATTCTTCTTCTAATTCTCCTTCTTCTTCCTCTCCTTCTTCTTGTCGTTCTTCTTCTTGTTCTTTTTCTTCCTCTTCCTCTTCTACCTCATCTACTTCTTCTTCTTCTACATCTTCTTCTTCTTCTTCATCTTCTTCTTCTTCTTCCTCTTCCTCTTCTTTTCCTTCTCTTATGCCCCCTCCTCCTCCTCCTCCTCCTCCTTCTTCTTCTTCGTCCATCTCCTCCCCATCTTCTTCTTCTTCTTCTTCTTCTCCTTGCTTTTCTTCATGCTCTACTTCCTTGACTTCTTCTTGTTCCTCTTCTTCTTCAACTTCTTCCTCTTCTTCCCATCAATCTTATTCTTTTTCTTCCTCTTTTTCTTCTTCTTCTTCATCTTCTTCCTCTTCTCCTTATTCTACATGTCTTACATCTTTGCGTTCGAATTCTCTTCTTCAATTTCTTGTTCTTCTTCTTCTTGTTCTTCTACTACTACTTTTTCTTCTTCTTCTTCATCCTCCTCCTCCTCTTCTTCTTCCTCGTCGTGTTCTTCTTCTTCTTCTTCTATTTCTAATTCATCTTCTTCATCATCATTACCATCTTCTTCTTCTTCTTCTTCTTCTTCTTCTCTGTCTTTAACTTCTTCCCCTTCTCCTTTTTCTATAGCTTCTTCTTCTTCTTGAAATTCTCCTCCTTCTTTTCCTTCTTGTTCTTGTTCTTGTTCTTCTTCTCAACTTCTCCTTTTCCTTCTTCCTCTTC
>JAIUJO010003181.1:10000-20000 GCA_023846275.1 Vanilla planifolia | reverse complement strand
CTTCTTCTACCTCTTCTTTTTCATCATCTTCTTCATCTTCTTCTTCTTCTTCTTCTTCTTCTTATCGTTCTTCTTCTTCATCTTCATCCTCTTCTTCTGCTTCTTCTTCCTTCTCTTCATCTTCTTCATCCCCTTCTTCTTCTTCTTCTTCTACTTCTTCTTCATCTTCTTCCTCTTCTACTTCTACTTCTCCTTCTTCTTTTTCTTCTTCTTCTTCTTCTTCTTCTTCTTCTTCCTCTTCTACTCGTTCGGCTTCTCCTTCTTCTTCTTCGTCTTCTTCTTCTTCGTCTTCTTCTACTACTTCTTCTTGTACTTCTTCTTCTTCTTCTTCTTCTTCTTATCCTTCTTGTTCTTTTTCTTCTTCTTCTTCTTCTTCTTCTCCTCCTCCTTTTCTTTTTTTTTCTGCTTCTCCTTCTTCTTCTCCTTCTTCTTCTTCTTCTTCTTCTTCTTCTACTTCTTCTACTTCTTCGACTTCTATTTCTTCTTCGCCTTCTTCTTCTTCCTCTTCTTCTTCTTCTACTACTTCCTCTTCTTCCAGTTATTTGTATTATTATTCTATTGCTTCTTCTTCTTCTTCTTCTTCACCTTCTTTTATTTCTTCTCCTTCTTCTTCTTCTTATTATTATTATTATTATTCTACTTTTTCTCTTTCTTCATATTCTTCTTCCTCTTCCTCTTCTTTCTCATCATCTTCTTCTTCTTCTACATCTTCTTCTTCTTCATCATCTTCTCGTTCTTCTTCTTCTTCATCTTCTTCTTCTTCTTTTTCTTCTTCTTCGCCTTCTTCTTCTTCTTCTTCTTCCTCTTCCTCTTCTCTTTATTCTTTTTCTTCTTTCTCCTCTTCTTTCTCATCATCTTCTTGTTTTCTACATCTTCTTCTTCTTCTTCTTCGTCATCTTCTTCTTCTTCTTCTTCTTCCTCTTCCTCTTCTTTTTCTTCTCCCCCTCCTCCTCCTCCGTCTTCATCCTCCACCCCTTCTTCTAGTTCTTCTCCTCCTTCCTTCTCTTCTTGCTCTGCTTTCTCATCTTCTTCTACTTGTTCCTCTTCTTCTTCTACTTCTTCCCCTCAATCTTTTTCTTTTTCCTCTTCTTCTTCTTCTTCTTCTTCATCTTCCTTTTCTCCTTTTACTTCATGTTCATCTCCTTCTTTGTGTTCGACGTCTTCTTCTTCATTTTCTTCTTCTTCTTCTTCTTCTTCTTCTTCTTCTTCTTTTTCTAATTTTTCTTCTTCTTCTTCTTCCTCCTCCTCCTCTTCTTCTTTTTCATCGTGGTCTTCTTCTACTACTTCTTCTTCTTCTATTTCTAATTCATCATCATCTTCTTCTTCTTCTTCTTCTTCTTCTCTTTCTTTAACTTCTTCTTCTCCTTCTCCTTTTTCTATAGCTTCTTCTTCTTCTTCTTCATATTCTCCTCCTTCTTCTTCTTCTTGTTCTTCTTCTTCTTCTTCATCTTCTTCAACTTCTCTTTCTCTTTCTTCCTCTTCTTCTTCTTCATCTTCGTCTTCTTCTACTTCTTTTTCATCATCATCTTCTTCTTCTTCTTCTAATTCTTCTTATTCTTCATCTTCTCCTCCTTCTTTTCTTTCTTCATCCTCTTCTTCTCTTTCTTCTTCTTCTCCATCTTCTTGTTCTACTTCTTCTTCTTCTGCTACTTCTTCACTTTTATTTCTTCTTCTTCTTCTAATTCTACCTCTTCTTCATCTTCTTTCTCTTCTTCTTCTTCTTCTTCTTCTTCTTCTTCTTCTACTTCTTGCTCTTCTTCTTATTTTTCCTCTTCTACTTCTACTTCTTCCTTTTCATACTTTGTTTCTTCTTCTTCTTCTTCATCTACCTCTCTTTCTTCTTCTTCTACTTCTTCTTCTTCTTGTTCTTGTTCTTCGTCTTCTTCTTCCTCCTCTTTTTCTTCTTCTGCTTCTTCCTCCTCTTCCTCTTCGTCTTCTCTTCTTCTTCTTCTACCTACCCTTATTACTTTTCTTCTTCCTCCTCTTCTTCTTCTTCTTCCACCACCTCTTCTTGTTTTTCATTTCTTCTTCTTCTACTTCTACTTTTTCTTCTTATTCTTCTCATTCTTCTTCTTCTTTTCATTCTTCGTCTTCTTCTTCTTCTTCTTTTTCTTCTCCATCTTCTTGTTCTTCTTCTTCTTTTTCTTCTTCTTCTTCTCCGTCTTCTTCTTCATCTTCTTCTTCTTCTTCTTCTACTTCTTATACATCATTTTCTTCTTCTTCCTATTCTTCCTCCTCCTCTTCTTCTTCTTCTTCTTCTTATTTTTCATCTTCTTCTTCTACTTCTTCCTCTTCTTCTTGTTCTTCATTTCTTCTTCAACATCCTCTTATTCTTTTTCTTCTTTTATTTCTTCTTCATTTACTTCACCTCCTTATACTTCTCCTTCTTGACTTTCTTCATCATCTTCTTCTTCTTCTTCAACTCCTACTTCTTCTTTTTCTTCCTGTTCTTCTTTTTTTTCTTCTTGTTCCTCTCATCTTCTTCTTCTATTTCTTTATCTCCTTCTTCATCTCTACCTTCTTATCTTCTTCTCCCACTTCTTCTACTTCATCTTCTCATAATACTTCTTCGTATTCTTCTTCTTTCTCTTCTCATTCTTCCTCTTCTTCTTCTTCTCCTTCTTCTTCTTCTTCTTCTTCTTAATCTTCTCCTTCTTTTTCCACTTTTTCTTATTTGTCTTCTTCTTCTTTTTACTCTTTTTCTTCATCATCAACTTCTTCTTCATCTCTTTCTTCTGCTCCTTCTTCTTCTTCTTCTTATTTTCCTGTTTCTTCTTCTTCGTCTTCTTCTTCTTCTTCTTCTTCTTCTTTTTCTTCTTCTTGTACTTCTTCTTCATCTTCTTCTCCTTCTTCTTCTTCTTCTTGTTCTAGAACTACTTCTTCTTCTTCTTCTTCATCTTCTTCCTCTTCTTCTTCTTGTTGTTCTACTACTACTACTTCTAGTTCTTCTTCTTCTTCTTCTTTTTCCTTTAATACTTCTTCTTGTTGTTCTTTTTATTCCTCTTATTCTTATTCTTCTTATTCTTCTTATTCATCTTCTTCTTATTATTCTTCTTCTTCTTAATCCTCTTCTTCTAATTCCTCTTCTTCTTGTTCTTCTTCTCCTTCTTCCTCTTTTCTTCTTCTTCCTCTTCTCTTAATTCTTATTCTCTTTCTTCTTCTTCTTCTTCTCCTTCTTCTCCTTCTTCCTCTTCTACTTATTCTATTTCTTTTCCTTCTTCTTCTTCTACTTGTTCTTAATCTAATACTTCTTCTTCTTCTTCTTCTTCTTCTTCTTCCTCCTGTTCTTCGTACTCTTCCTCCTCTTCTTCTTCTTCTTTTTCTTCTCTTTCTTCTTCTTCTTTTTCTTCTGCATCCCCTTCTTCTTCTTCTTCTACTTCCTCTACTTCCTCTTCTTTTTCTTCTACTAGTACTTCTTCTTCTTCTCCTTCTTCTTTTGCTTCTTTTTGTTTTTCTTCTTCTTCTTCTTCTTCTTCTTCTTCTTTTCTTCTTCTTCATCATGTTCATCATCATCATAATCATCGTCTTCTTCTTCTTCCTCTTCTTTTTCTTCGTTTTCTTTTTGTTCTTCTTCCACTTCTACTTCTTCTTCTTCTTCTCCTCTTTGTTCTTCAAATAATTTTCCTTTTCCTTGTTCTTCTTCTTCTTCTTCTTCTTCTTCTTCTCCCTCTGTCTCTTCTTCTTCTCCCTCTGTCTCTTCTTCTTCTTCTTCTTCTTTCCCTTGTTCTTCCACTTTTTCCTCTTCTTCTTCTTCTTCTTATTCCTCCTCTCCTTCCTTTTCTTCTTCCTCTCTTTCTTCGCTTCCTTCTTCTTCTTTTCCTTCTCTCTCTTCTCCTTCTTCTTTTTCTCCTTCTTCAACTTCCTCTTCTCTTTCTTTTTCCACCTTTTCTTCTAATTCTTCTTCAACTTACACTACTACTACTTCTTCTTCTTTTTCTTCTTCTTCTTCTTCCTCTTCTTCTTCTTCTTCTTCTTCTTCCTTTTCTTCTTTTTATTCATCTTCGTCTTCTTCATATTTTCCTTCTCCTTCCACTTCTACTTCTTCTTCTTCTTCTTTTCCAATTCTTATTATTATTCTTCTTCTTTTAGTTGTTGTTCTGCTTCTTCATTTTCTACTTCTTCTTGTTCTTCTCCTCCTTTGTCTTCTTCTTCTTCTTCTTCTTCTTCTTCCTCGCCTGTTTCTTCTTCTTATCTTCATCTTCTTCTTGTTCATCTTCTTCTTCTTCTTCTTCGTCTTCTTCTTCATCTCCTTCTCCTTCTTGATCTTCTTCTTCTTTGTTTTCTTCATCTACTTCATCATCATCATCTTCTTCTTCTTCATCTTCTACCTCCCCCCTCTTCTTCCTCTTCTTCTTTTTTTCTCTTCTTCTTCTTCTTCTTCTTCTTCTTCCCCTTCTTCTTCCTTTTCTTATTCTTCTTCTTATTTGACTTCTTCTTCTTGTTCTTCTCCTTTCCTTTCTTCTTCTTCTTCTTCTTCTTTGGCTTCTTCTTTTTCTTCTACTTCTTCTCACTCCTCACCTTCTCTTTCACCTCCTTCTTGTTTTTCTTTTTCTTCTTCTTATTTTGCTTCTTTATCTTCTTCCTCTCCATATTGTTCTTCTTCTTTTTCTTCTTCTTCTACAGCTTCTCCTCCTTATTCTTCTTCTTCATCATCTTCTTCTTCTTCATTTTGTTCTTCTTCTTCTTTTTCTTCTTCCTCTTCTTCTTATTCTTCATCTTCTTATGCCTCTTCTTCTTTTTCATCTTATTTTTCTTGTTCTTCTACTTCTTCTGCTTCTACTTCTTCTTCTTTTTCCTCTTCTTTTCTTCTTCTTTTCTTCTTCTTTTTCTTTGCTTCTTCTTTTTTTCTTCTTCTTCAGCTTCTTCTTCTTTTTCTTCTTCTTCACCTTCTTCTCTTATCTTCCTTTTCTTCTTCTTCTTCTTCTTCTTCTTCTTGTTCTTCTTCTTCTTCCTCCACTTCTTCTTCTTCTACTTCCTCTTCGTCTTCTTCTTCTTCTTCTTTTTTAATTTCCTCTTTCTCTTCTTCCTCTTCTTCTTCATGTTCATCAACTCCACCTCCTCTTCTTTGTCTTCTACTTCTTCTTGTTCTCCTCCTTCTTCATGCTCTTCTCCATATTCTTATTCTTCTTCTTATTCCTTTTCTTCTTATTCTTCTTCTTGTTCATATTCTTCTTCAATTTCTTCTTCTTCTTCCTATTCCCCTTTTCTTCATCTTCTTCTTCTTCTTCCACTTCTTCTTCTTCTTCCTCATCTTCTTCTTTATTTTCTCCTTCTTCTTCTTCTTCTTCTTCTCCCACTTCTTCTTCTTCTTTGTCTTCTTCTCCTTTTTCTCCTTCTTCTTGTTCTTTTACTTCTTATACTTCTTCTTCTTCTTCTTCCTCTTCTTCACCTTCTTCTTCTTCTTCCTCTTCCTTTTCTTCTTCTTCTTTTTCATCAACTTGTTCTTCTTTTTCTTCTTCACTTTAGTCTACCTCCTCCACTTCAACTTCTTCTCCTTCTTCCTCTTCTATTCTTCTTCTATTTCTTTACCTTCTTCTTCTTCTTCTACTTCTTCTTCATCTTATAGTTCTTCTTCCTCTTCTTCTTCATCCTCATGTTCTTCTTACTCTTCCTCTTCTTCTTCTTCTTCTATTTCTTCTATTTCTTCTTCTTCTTCTTCTTCTTCTTCTTCTTCTTCTTCTTGCTCTTCTTCTTCTACATCCCCTTCTTCTTCTACTTCCTCTTCTTCTTCTTTTACTACTACTTCGTTTTCTTCTTCTCCTTCTTTTTCTGCATCTTCTTCTTCTTGTTCTTTTCTTCTTCTTATTCATCTTCTTCTTCTACTTCTACTTCTCTTTTTCTTCTTCTTCTTCTTCTCCTACTCCTTCTCCTTCTTCTTTTTGTTTTTCTTCTTCTTCATCACCATCTTCTTATTCTTCTTCTTCTTCTTCTTTTTCCTCCTCCTCTTTTTCTTCATTTTCTTTTTGTTCTTCTTCCACTTCTTCTTCTTCTTCTTCTTCTCCCCTTTTTTCTTATTCTAATTTTCCTCTTCCTTGTTCTTCTTCTTCTTCTACTTTTTCTTCTTCTCCTTCTCCCTCTACCTCTTCTTCTTCTTCTTCTTTCCCTTCTTCTTTTACTTCATCCCCTTCTTCTTCTTCTTCTAACTCTTCTTCTCCTTCCTTTTCTTCTTCCTCTCTTTCTTAGTCTTCTTCTTCTTTTTCTTCCTCTTCTTCTTCTTCTTTTCCTTCTCTCTTTTCCTTCTTCTTTTTCTCCTTCTACTACCTCTTCTTCTATTTCTTTTTCCACCATTTCTTCTTATTCTTCTTCATCTTATACTTCTTCTTCTTCTTCTTCTTCCTCTTCTTCTTCTTATTCTTCTTCTTCATCATAATCATCTTTTCCTTCTTCTTCCACTTCTACTTCTTCTTCGTCTTCTCTTCCATTGTTTATTATTCTTCTACTTCTTTTAGTTGTTGTTCTACTTCTTCTTTTTCTACTGCTTCTTCATTTTCTACTTCTTCTTGTTCTTCTCCTCCTCTGTCTTCTTCTTCTCCTTCCTTGCCAGTTTCTTCTTTTTATCTTCATCTTCTTCTTGTTCATTATCTTGTTCTTCTTCTTCTTCATCTCCTTCTCCTTCTTGATCTTCTTCTTCTTCTTTATTTTCTTCATCAACTTAATCATCCTCTACCTCCTCCTCCTCTTCTTCCTCTTCTTTTTTTTCTCTTCTTCTTCTTATTATTCTTCCTCCCCTTCTTCTTCTTCCTTTTCTCATTCTACTTCTTCTTTGACTTCTTCTTCCTTGACTTCTTCTTCTTGTTCTTGACCTTTCCTTTCTTCTTCTTCTTCTTCTTCTTCTTCTTCTTCTTTTTCTTCTACTTCTTCTCACTCCTCTCCTACTTGTTCACCTCCTACTTCTTTTTCTTCTTCTTCTTCTTATTTTGCTTCTTTATCTACTTCCTCTTATTATTGTTCTTCTTCTTTTTCTTCTACTTCACTACTTCTCATTCTTCTTCTTCATCATCTTTTTCTTCTTCATTTTGTTCTTCTTCTTCTTTTTCTTCTTACTCTTCTTTCGCTTCTTCTTCTTCTTATGCCTCTTCTTCTTCTTCTTCTTATTTTTCTTGTTCTTCTACTTCTTCTGCTTCTACTTCTTCTTTTTCTTCTTCTATTCTTATTCTTTTCTTCTTCTTCTTCTTCGCTTCTTCTTTTTCTTCTTCTTCTTCTTTAGCTTCTTCTTCTTCTTCTTCTCCTTCTTCTCCTTTCTTCCTTTTCTTCTACTTCTTCTTCTTCTTCTTCTTTAATTTCCTCTTCCTTTTTTTCTTCTTTTTCTTCATGTTCATCAACTCCTCCTCCTCCTCCTCCATCCCTTTCATCTTCTCCTTCTTCCTCCTCTTCTTTGTCCTCTACTTCTTTTTATTCTCCTCCTTCTTCATGTTCTTCTCCTTACTCTTATTCTTCTTCTTATTCCTTTTCTTCTTTTCTTCTTCCTCTTCCAATTTTTCTTCTTCTTCTTCATATTCTTCTTTAATTTCTCCTTCTTCTTCTTCTTCTTCTTCCTATTCCACTTTTTCTTCATCATCTTCTCCTTCTTCCACTTCTTCTTCTTCTTCCTCTTTTCTTCATCTTCTTCTTCTTCCTCATCTTTTTCTTTATTTTCTCCTTCTTCTACTTCTTCTTCTTCTACATTTTCTTCTTCCTCTTCTTCTTCTTCGTCTACTTTTACTTCATCTACTCCTTCTTTTCTTCTTCTTTTTTGACTTCTTCTTCTTCTTCTATTTCGTCTTCTTCTTCTTTAACATATTGTTCTTCTTCTTCTTCTTCTTCTACTATTTCTTCTTTTTCTTCTTCTTCTTCTTCTTCTTCTTCTTCTTCTTATTCTTCTTCTTCGTCCACTTCTTCTTCTTCTTTGTCTTCTTCTCCATTTTCTTCTTGTTCTTGTTCTTCTGCTTCTTCTTCTTCTTCTTCTTCTTCTTCTTCCTCTTCTTCTCCTTCTTCTTCTTCCTCCTCTTCTTCCTCTTCTTCTACTTTTTCATCATCATGTTCTTCTTCTTCTTCTTCACTTTAGTGCACCTCCTCAACTTCTACTTCTTCTCCTTCTTCCTCTTCTACTACTTCTTCTATTTCTTTTCCTTCTTCTTCTACTTCCTCTTCATCTTATACTTCTTCTTCTTCTTTTAATTCTTCCTCATGTTCTTCTTACTCTTCCTCCTCTTCTTCTTTTTCTATTTCTTCTTTTTCTTCTCCTTCTTCTTCTTCTTCTTCTTTTGCATGTTCTTCTACTTCTTCTACTTCCTCTACTTCCTCTTCTTCTTCTTCTACTACTACTTCTTATTCTTCTTCTTCTTCTTCTTCTTCTTCTTCTTCTTATTCTTCTTGTTCAACTTCTACTTTCCTTTTTCTTCATCATCATCTTCTTCTTCTTCTTCTCTTTCTCCTTCTTCTTTTTCTTTTTCTTCTTCTTCTTCTTCTTCATCATCTTCTTCTTCCTCTTCTTCTTCATATTCTTCTTCTTCTACTTCTATTTCTACTTCTTCTTCTTATTATTCTTATTCTTCTTCTCCTCCTTCCGCTTCTTCTTCTTCTTCTTCTTGTTCTTCTTCTTCTTCTTCGTCTACTTCTCCTTCTCTTCTTCTTCTTCTTTTACTTCTTCTTCTTCTTCTTAACCTTTAACTTCTCTTCTTCTTATTTTCCTTCTTCTTCTTCTTCTTCTTATTCTTCTTCTTCTTCTTCTTCTTCTTCCTCCTCCTCTCCTTCCACCACTTCTTCTTCTCCTTCTTCTTCTTCTTATCATTATTATTATTATTATCATTATCATTATTATTATTATTATTTGCCTTCTTCTTCTTCTACTTCTTTTCTTTCTTCTTCTTCTTCTTATTCTTTTTTCTTCTTCTTCTTCTCCTTCTTGTTCTTTTTTCTTCTTCTTCTCTTCTTCTTCTTCTTCTTTTTCTTCTTCTTTTCCTTCTTCTTCTTCTTCTTCTACTTCCACTTCTTCTTCTTTTTATTATTATTATTATTCTTATTCTTCATTTTTTTCTTCTTCTCCTTCTTCTTCTTTTCTTCTTCTTCTTCTACTTCTTCTTCTTCTTTTTGTTTTTCTTCTTCTTCTTCTTCTATTTTTTCTTCCTCTTCCTTTTCTTCTTCGTCTTCTTACTTTTCTTCATCTTCTTCTTCTTCTTCTTCCACTTCTTCTTCTTGTTCTTCTTCTACTTCTTCTTCCTTCTATTCCTCTTCTTCTTTTTCTTCTTCTTCTTCCTGCTCGTCCACCTCTTCTTCTTCTTCTTCCTCCCCTTCTTCCTTGTCTTTTTCTTCTTCTTCTTCTTCTTCTTCCTCTTCTTCTTCTTCTTCTTTTGCTTCTCCTTCCTTTTCTTCTTCTTCTTCTTCTTCTTCTTCTTGACTTTCTTCTTCTTCTTCTTCTCCTCCTCCTTATTCTTCTTCTTGTTTGTCATCTTCTTCTTAATCTTTTCTGCTTCCTCTTCTTCTTTTGCTTCTTCTTCTTCTTCTTCATCTTCTGCTTCTTTTTCTTCTTCTTTTTTGTCTTCTTCTTCTTCTTCTTCTTCCTCTTCTTCTTCATTTTCTTCTTCTTCTTCTTCCTCTTCTTCTCATTTTCTTCTTCTTCTTTTTCTTCTTCTTCTTCTTCTTCTTCTTCTTCTTCTTCTACTTCTTCTTCCTCTTCTTCCACTTCTTCATCTTCTTCTTCTTCTTCTTGTACTTTGTCTTCTTCTTCTTCTTCTTGTTCTTCTTCCTCTTCTTCTTCTTCTTCTTCTTCTTCTTTCTCTACTTCTTCTTGCTCTTATTCTTCTTCGTAGACTTCTTCCTCTTCCTCTTCTCCAACTTCATCTTCCTCTTCTTCGTCTTCCTCTTCTTCTTCTTCCTCTCCTTCTTCTTCTTCTTCTTCTTCTTCTACTACAACTTCTTCTTCTTCTACTCCTTCTATTTCTTCTCCTTCTTCTTCTTCTTCTTCTTCTTCTTCTTCTTCTTCTCCTTCTTCTTCTTCTTCTTATTATTCTTCTTCTACTTT
>JAIUJO010003181.1:0-5000 GCA_023846275.1 Vanilla planifolia | reverse complement strand
ACTCTTCTCTACTTCTTCTTCTTTTGATTCTTCTTCTTCTTCTTCTCTTTTGCTTCTTCCTCTTCCTCTTCTTCTGCTTCTGCTTCTTCTTCTTCTTCTTCTTCTTCTAATTATTCTACTTCATCTTCTTCTTCTTCTTCAAGTTCTTCTTCTTCTTCTTCTTATTCTGCTTCTTCTGCTTCCTGTTCCTCTTCTTCTTCTTCTTCCCCATCTTCTTCTTTTTCTTCTTCTTCTTCCTATTCCTCTTCTTCTTTTCTTCTTTTTCTTCTTATTCTTGTTTTTGTTTTTTTTCTTCTTCTTCCACTTCTTTCTGTTCATCATCTCCTTTTTCATCTCCTTCTTCTTATTCTTCTTCTTCATCATCATCTTCTTCTTCTTCTTCTTCTTCTACTTGCTCATGCTCTTAATCTTCTTCATCTTCCTCTTCTTCCTGCTCTTCTTCTTCTTCTTTTTCCTCCTCTTCTTCTTCTTATTGTTCTTCTTCTTTTTCTTCTTCTTCTCTACCTCCTTTTTCTTCTTCTACTTCATCTTCTTCTAAATCTTCTTCTTCATCTTCTTCCTCTTCTTCTTCTTCTTCTTCTTCTTTTTCTTCTTCTTGTTCTTCTGCTTCTTCTTCTTCTACTTCTTCTTTTTCTTCTTTTTCCACTTATTCTTCTTCTTCTTCATCTCACAATTCTTCTTCTTCTTCTTCTTCTTCTTCTTCCAATTCTTCTTCTTCTTTGTCTTCTTCTTCTTCTTATTCTTCCTCCTCTTTTTGTTTGTCTTCCTTTTCTTCTTCTTCTTCCTCCTCCTCTTCTTCTTCTTCTTCTCCCTCTTCTCCTCTTCTTCTTCTTCTTGTTTGTCTTCTTCTAGTTCTTCTTCTTCCTCCTCTTCTTCTTCCTCTCCTTCGTCTTTGTCTTCTTCTTCTTTCTCTTCTCTTCTTCTTCTTCCTCTTTTTCTTTGTCACCTACTCCATCTCCTTCTTCTACTTCTCCTTTGCCTTCTTCTTCTTCTTCTTTCACTTCTTTTCCTTATTCTTCTTATTCATCATAAACTTACACTTCCTTTTCTTCTTCTTCTAGCTCTTCCTCCTCTTCGTCTTCTTCTTCTTCTACTATTTCTTCCTCTTGCTCTTCTTCTTCTTCTTCTTTTTATTCTTCTTCAACAAATTCTTCTTCTTTTTCTTCTTCTATTTCTTCTTCTACTTCTTCTTCATCTTCCTCTTCTTCTTCATCTTAATCTTCTTCTTCTTCCTCTACCTCTTCTAGTTCTTCTTCTTTTATGCTTTTTCATCATCTTCCCCTTCTTCTTCTATCTTCTTCTTCTTCTTCTTCTTCTCTTCTTCTGATTCTCCTTCTACCTCTTCTTCTTCTTTCTCTTCTTCTTCTACCTCTTCTTCTTTTTCTTCTTTTTCTTCTTCTTCTTCTTCTTCTTCTTCTTCTTCTTCCTCTTCCTCTTCTTCTTCTTCTTCTTCCTCTTCTTCTCCTTCTTCTCCCTCTTCTTATTCTTCTTCTTCTTCTTCCTCTACTTCTTCTTCTTCTTCTTCTCCTTCTTCTTATTCTTGTTCTTATTTTTTTCCTCTTCTTCTTCTTCTTCTTTTTCTTCTTTTTTTCTGCTTCTTCTTTTTCTTTTTCTTCTTATTTTTCTTTTTCTTCTTATTATTATTCTTCTTCTTCTTCTCATTTTTCCCCTTCTTCTTCTTCTTCTTCTTCCTCTTCCACTTCTTCTTTTTCTTCTTCTTCTTCTTCCTCTACTTCACGCACTTCTTCTTCTTCTTCTTCTCCTTCTTCTTCATCTTTTTTTCTTTTTCTTCTTCTTATTCTTTTTATTCTTCTTCTTCTTCTTCTGCTTGTTCTTCTTCTTCCTCTTCTTCATCTTCTTCTACTTCTTCTTCTTTGTCTTCTTTTTATTCTTCATCTTCTTCTTCCTTCGCCTCTTCTTTCTCTTCTTATTTTTGTTCCTCTTCTTCGTCTTCATTGTCTTCTTCTTCCTCTTCTTCTTCTTCTTTTTCTTCTTCTTCTTCTTCTTCTTCTTCTTCTTCTTCTTCTCCTTTTACTACTTCTTTTTCTTAACCTTTAACTTCTCTTCTTCTTCTTTGCTTCTTCTTGTTCTAGTTCTTGTTCTTGTTTTTCTTCTTCTTCTTCTTCCTCTCCATCCACCACTTCCTCATCTTATTCTTCCTCTTCTTCTTATTCACCTTCTTTTTCTTCTACTACTTTTCTTTCTTCTTCTTCTTCTTCTTCTTCTACTCTTTCTTCTACTTTTACTTCTTCTTCTTTTTGTCTGCCTCCTTCTTCTTGTTTTTCTTTTTCTTCTTCTTCTTCTTCTTCTACTACTACTACTTCTTTTTCTACTTCTTCTTTTTCTTCTACTACTTTAACTTCTTCTTCTTCCTCTCATTTTTCTTCTTGTTTCAATTCTTTTTCTTCATCTTCTTCTTCTTATTCTTCTTCTACTACTACTACTTTTGCTTCCTTTTCTTCTTCTTCTACTTCTTCCACCTCTTCTCCTTCTTTTTCTTCTTCTTCCTCTTCTTTTCTTCTTCCTTCTTCTTCTTCTTCTTCTTCTTCTTCCTCTTCCTCTTCTTCTTCATCTTCTTCTTCTACTTCTTCCTATTCCACTTCTTCTTCTTTTTCTTCTTCTTCCACTTCCTCCTCCTCCTCCTCTTCTTCACCTTCTTCTTCTTTCCCTTCTTACTTTTCTTCTTCTTCTTGTTATCTTTTTTCTTCTTCTTCTTCTTCTCCACCTTGTTCTCTGTAAACTTCTTCTTGATCTTCTCCTTCTTCATCATCATCATCATCTTCTTCTTCTTCTTCTTCTTCTTCTTCTTTTTCTTATTCTTCCACTAATTCTTCTTTTTGTTCTTCTTCTTCTTCCTCTTCTTCTTCAATTTCTTCTTCTTCTTCTTCTTCTTCCACTTCTTCTCCATCTTCTTCTTCTTTTTCTTCTAGTTTGTCTTTTTCTTTTTCTTCTTACTCCTCTTCTTCTTTTCCTACTTCTTGCTCTTCATTTTCTTCGTCTGCTTCTCCCTCTTCCTCTTCTCCTTCTTCTTCTACTACTTCTTCTTCCTCTTCTGCTTCTTGTTATTATTCTTCTTCTTCTACTTCTTCTTCTTCTTCTACTACTATTACTTCTTCTTCTCCTCCTTCTTTTATCTCTTCTCCTTCTTCTTCTTCTTCTTCTTCTTCCTATTCTTATTCTTCTCCTTCTTCTTCCTCTTCTTCTTCTTCTTCTTCTTCTTTTTCTTCATCCGCATCTGCTTCTTCTTCTATTCTTCTTCTTCTTCTTCTACCTCTTCTTCTTCTTCTTCTACTACAACTTTGATTACAAATTCTTCTTCTTCTTCTTCTTTGTCTTCTTCTTCTTCTCCTTCTAAATCTTTTTCTTCTTCTTCTTCTCCTACTACCTCTTCATCTTTTTCTTATTTTACTTCTTTTTCTTCTTTTTCTTCTTTTTCTTCTTCTCCACCTTCCTCTACTTCTCCTACTTCTTCATCCTCTTATTCTTCTTCATTTTCTTCTTCTTCCTTTTTTTCCACTTCTTCTTCCTCTTATTCTTCCTCTAATTCTTCTTTTCCTTCTTCTTCTTCTTCCTCTTCTTCTTCATTTTCTTCTTCTTCTTCTTCTTGTTCCACTTCTTCTTCTCCATCTTCTTCTTCTAATTCTTCTTCTTCTTCTTCTTTTTTTTCTAGTTTGTCTTTTTCTTTTTCTTCTTACTCCTCTACTTCTTTCCCTACTTCTTCTTGCTCTTCATCTTCTTAGTCTTCTTCTCCCTCTTCCTCTTCTCCTTCTTCTTCTTTTTCTTCCTCTTCTGCATCTTGTTATTCTTCTTCTTCTTCAAGATCTTCTTCTTCTAATACTTCTTCTTCTTCTTCTCATCCTTCTTCTATCTCTTGTTCTCCTTCTTCTTCTTCTTCTTCTTACTATTCTTATTCTTCTCCATCTTCTTCCTCTTCTTCTTCTTCTTCTTCTTCTTCTTCTTCTTTTTATTCATCCTCATCTACTTCTTCTATTCTTCTTCTTCTTCTCTACCTCTTCTTCTTTTTCTACTTCTACTTCTATTGCAACTTCTTCTTCTTCTTCTTCTTCTTCTCCTTCTTCTTCTCCTTCTCCCTCCTTTCTTCTTCTTCTTCTCCTTATACCTCTACTTCTTTTTCTTATTTACTTCTTTTTCATCTTTTTCTTCTTCTTCTCTTTCCTCTTCTTCTACTTCTTCTCCTTCTTCTTCATTCTCTTATTCTTCTTCAAGTTCTTCTTCTTCCCCTTCTTCTGGTTCTCTTCTTCTTCTTCTTCCTCCTCTTCTTCTTCTTCTTCTTACTCTTCTTCTTCTTCTTCTTCTTCTTACTCTAATTCTTCTTCTTCTTCTTTTTCTTATTCTAATTCTTGGTTTTGTTGTTGTTGTTCTTCTTCTTCTTCTACTTCTACTTTCTCTTCTTCTTCTTCTACTTCTTCTCCTTGTTCTTCTTCTTCTTCTTCTTTTTCTTCTCTGTCATCTCCTTCTCCCTAATCTTCTTTTTCATCTTCTTCCTCTTTTTTGTCTTCTTCTTCTTCATCATCATCGTCTTCTTCCTATCTTATTCTTCTTCTTATTCTTCTTCTCATTTTTCTCCTTCTTCTTCTTCTTCTTCTTCTTCTTCTACCTCTTCCTCTTCTTCTTCTACTTTTTCTTCTTCTTCTTCCTCTTCTTCATCTTCTCCTTCTTCTTCATCTTCTTCTTCTTCTTCTTCTTCTTCTTCTACTCCTTCTTCATCTCCTTCTTCTTCATCATCTTCTCCTTCTTCTTCTTTTTCTTCTTCTTCTTCTTCTACTCCTTCTTCTTCTTCTTCTGTTCCTTCTTCTGCTCCTTCTTCTTCTTCTTCTTCTTCTTCTTCTTCTTCCCCTTCTCCTTCTCCTTCTTCTTTTGCTTCTTCTTCTTCTTCTTCTTCTTCTTCTTCGTCTTCTTCTTCTTCCTCTTGTTCTTCTTCCTCCTCATCTTCATCCTCCTCTTCTTCTTCTTCCTCTTCTTCTTCGTCTTCTTCTTCT
>JAIUJO010000833.1:40000-42500 GCA_023846275.1 Vanilla planifolia | reverse complement strand
TCTACTTCTTCAACTTCTTCTTCTTCTTCTTTCACTTCTTTATTTTCTTCTTCTTCAACTTCTTCTTCTTATTCTTCTACTTCTTGTTCTTCTTCTTAATCATCTTTATCCTCTTCTTTTTCCTTTCTTATTCTTCCTCCTCTACTTCCACTTCTTCTACTACCACTACTACTTCCTCCTCCTCCTCTTCTTCTTCTTCTAATTTTTCTTATTATTACATTTATTATTCTTTTCATCTTAATCAAGTTCTCCTTCTTCTTCTTCTTCTTCTTGTTCCCTTCTTCCTCTTCTTCTTCTTCTTCTTTTTCTCCCTTTTCTTTTCCTTCTTATTCTTGTACATCTGCTTACTTCTTCTAATTCTTTTTCTTATTTTTATTTTTATTATTCTTCCTCATCTTCTTCTTTCTCTTTTTCTTCTTCCTCTTCTTCTTCCTCTTCTTCCTTCCTCTTCTTTTTCTTCTTCTTCTTCTTCTTGTTCTTCTTCTTTTTCTTCTTCTTCTTCTTCTTGTTTCTATTATTCTTCTTATTCTTTTTCTTCTTATTATTCTTCTTCTCCTTCTTCGTCTTCTACTTCTTCTTCTTCTTCTTCTACTTCTTTTGCTTCTTCTTCTTGTTCTTCTTCCTCCTCCTAATCTTCTTCCTTGTCTTCTTGTTCTTCTTTCTCTCATTCTTTTCTTTCTTCCTCCTCTCCTATTACTTATTTTTCTTCCTCCTCCTCTCCTTCTTTTTCTTCTTCTTTTTCATCTACTTTTTTTCTCCTTCTTCTTCTCATTCTTCTTCTCCTCCTCCTCCTCCATCATCTTCTTCCTCTTCTTCATCATCTTCTTATTCTTCTTCTTCTTCTTCTTCCTCTTCTTCTTGCTCCTCTAATTTTTTCTTAGTCTTCTTCTTCTTCTTCCCCTTCTTCTATTTCTTCTTCTTCATCTTCTTCTTATTATTCTTCTTCTTCTTCTTCTTCTTCTTATCCTTTTTCTTCTACGAATTCTTCACCATCTTCTTGTTCTTCTTCTTCTTTTACTCTTCCTTTGCTTCCTTCTTCTTTTTCTTCTTCTTGTTCTTCCTCTTCTTCTTCTACTTCATTTTCTTCTTCTTCTTCTTGTTCTCCTCCTCCTTCGTCATCTTCTTCTTCTCCTTCTTCTTCTTCTCTTCTTCTTCTTCTTCTACTTCCTCTTCTTCTTCTACTTTTTCTTCTTCTTCTACTTCTTCTTCTTCTTCTTCGTCTTCTCCTCCTTCTTTTTGTTCTACTTCTTCTTGCACTACTTCTTCCAATATTTCTTCATCTTCATCTTTTTCTTTCTTCTCCACTTCTTCTTCATCTTTTTCTTCTCCTTCTTCTTCTTCTTCTTCTCCTTCTTTATGTTCTTCTACTTCTTCTTCTTCTTCTTCTTCCTTCTACTCCTCTTCTTGTTCTTTTTCTTCTTCTTATTCTTCTTCTTTTTTCTACTTCTTCTATTTCTTCCAATTCATCTTCTTCTTCTTCTTCCTCCTCTTTCTATTAATTCAACATCTTCTTCTTATTCTACTAATTCAACTTCTTCCTCTTCTATTTATTCTTCAACTTCTTCTTCTTTTTCTTCTTTTTCTTATTCTTATTCTTATTTTTATTCTTATTCTTATGCTTCCTTTTCTTCGTCTTCCCCTTCCTCTTCTTCTTCTTTTTGTTCTTCTTCTTCTACTTCTTCTTCTTCCACTACTACTACTACTACTTCAACTTCTTCTTTTTCTTCTTCTTCTGCATCTTCTTCTTCCTCTTCTTCCATCTTTTTTCTCTCTTCTTCTTGCTCTTGTCTGGCATCTTTTTCTTTTGCCCTTCTTTTCCTTGTTCTTCTTCTTCTTCTTCTTCTACTTCTTATTTTTTATTTTCTTGTTCTAATACTACTTCCTCTTCTTCTTCTTCTTCACATTCTTCTTCTTTATTTTCTTCGTCTTCAACTTCATCGTCTTCTTTTTCTTCTTCTTCTTCTTCTTCTTTTTGTTCTTCTTCTTCTTCTTTCATCTACTACTTCCGGTACTTCTTGTAATTCTTCTTCTTCTTCTCCTTCTTTTTCGTCTTCTACATCTTTTTCTTCTTACTCTTCTCCTTCCACTTGTTCCATACTCTTCCACTTCTTTTCTTCTTCTTCTTATTTATCTTTTTTTTCTTCTTCTTCTTCCTCTACTTCTTCTTCTTCATCATTTTCCTCTTCTTCATCTTTTTTTTTCCTCTTCTTCATTTTCATCATCATCTTCTTCTTCTTCTTCTTCTTCTTCTCCTTCTCCTTCTTCTTCTTCTTCTTCTTCTCCTTTTCTTCTTCCTCTTCTTCTTCTTCTTCTACTTTTTCTTCTTATTATTCTTCTTCTTCTAGTTCTTCTTCTTCTTCTTCTACTTCATCTACTTCTTCTTCCTCCACTTCTTCTTCTTCCACCTCTTCTTCTACCTATTCCTTGAATTCCTCTTCTTCTTCCTCTTCCTTGTGCCTCTACTTCTTCTTCTTCTTCTTCTTCTTCTTATTATTATTCA
>JAIUJO010000833.1:30000-32500 GCA_023846275.1 Vanilla planifolia | reverse complement strand
TCTTTTTCTTCTCCTTCTTCTTCTTCCTCTTCCACTTCTTCTTCTTCCTCTTCCACTTCTACTTCTTCCTCTTTCTCTTCTTCTTCTTCTTCCTCTTCTTCTTCTTCTTCTTCTTCTTCATCTTCATCTTGTTAATCTTCTTCTTCTTCTTCCTCTTCTTCATCTTCATCTTCCTCTTCTTCTTCTTCTTCTTCTTCTTCTTCTTCTTCTGCTTCTTCTTCTACTTCTTCCTCTTCTTCTACTACTTCTTCTTCTTCTTCTTCTTCTTCCTCTTCTTCTTCTTCGTGCTCTTCTTCTTCTTCCTCATGTTCTTCTTCCTCTTCTTATTCTTCCTCTTCCTCTTCCTCTTCTTCTTCCTCTTCTTCCTCTTCTTCTTCTTCTTCGTTTACTTCTTCTTCTTCTTCTTCGTTTACTTCTTCTAATTCTTCTTCCTCTTCTTCTTCTTCCCTTTCTTTTTCTTTTTCTTCTTCTTCTTCCTCTTCTTCTTCCTTCTTCTTGTTCTTCTTCTTCTTCTTCTTATTCTTATTCTTATTCTTATTCTTCTTTTTCTTTTTCTTCTTCTTTTTCATCTTCTACTTCTTTTTCTTCTTCAGCTTCATCTTCTTCTTCTTCTTCTTCTTCTTCTTCGTCTACTTCAATTACTATTACTACTTCAAATTCTTCTTCGACTTCTTCTTATTCTTCTTCTTCTTTTTCTTCTTCCTCTTCTTCCTTCCTTTTTTTCATTTTCTTTGTCCACTTCTTTGACTTCTATCGTTTTTGGTCTTTTCTTCTTCTTCTTCATCTTCTTCACATTCTTCTTCTTCATTTTCTTCTTCTTCATTTTCTTTTTCTTCTTTTCTTCTTCTTCTTCTTCCTGCTCTTCTTCTTCTTCTTCTTGCACTACTTCTTATACTTACCTCTAATTCTTCTAATTCATCTCCTTCTTTTTCTTCCCCCTCATCCCCTGCATCTTTTTCTTCTTCCTCTTCTCCTTCCTCTTCCTCTTTACGCTTCTTCTTCTTCTTCATCTTCCTCTTCCTATTCTTCTTCTTCTTCTTCGTCTGTGCCTTGGTCTTCTTTTTCTTCTTCTTCTTCTGCTTATTATTCTTCTCTTCTTCTTCTTCTTCTTCTTCAACTTTTCTTCTACTTGTTCTTCTTCTACTTCTTCTTCTCGTCTCTTCTTCTTTTCTTATTGTTATTATTATTATTATTGTTATTATTATTATTATTCTTTTTCTTCTTCTTCATCTTCTTCTTCTTCTTTTTCTTCTTCTACTTCAACTTCTTTTTCTTCTTCTTCTTCTTCTTCTCCTTCTTTTATTTCTTCTTCCTTCTCTTCTTCATCTTCTTCTTCGTCTTCGTCTTTTTCTTTTTCTTCTACTTCTTCTTCTTCTTTCACTTCTTATTCTTCTTCTTCTTCTTCTTCGTCTACTACTACTACTACTTCTTGTTCTTCTACTTCTTCTTCTTCCTCTTCTTCTCCATCGTCCCCCTCTTCTTCTTTCTCGTTTTCTTCATCTTCTTCTTCTTCTTCTTTTTCCACTTTTACTTATTCATTTTCTTCATATTTTTCTTCTTCTTCTTCTTTTTCCCTTTCTTCTTTTTCTTATTCATCTCCTTCTATATCTTCTTATCTATCTTCTACTTCTTCTTCTTCTTCTTCTTTTTCTCCTTCTTCATCTTCTTCTTCTTCTTCTACTACTTCCTCTTCTTGTCCTTCTTCTACTTCTTCTTCCTCTTACACCACTTCTTTTTCGTCTTGTTCTTCTTCCACTTCTTCTTGCTCTTCTTCCTTCCTTCTCTTCTTCTTCTTCTTCTTCTTCTTCTTCGTCTTCTTCTCTTACATCTTCACCTTTTACTTTTTCTTTTTCTTCTTCTTCTTCTTGTTCTTTTTTTCTTCTACTACTTCTTCTTCTTCTTCTTCATTTTCTTCTAATTGTTAATTTCTTCAACTTCTTCATTTCCTTCTTCAACTTCTTTTGCTTCTGATTCTTCTTCATCCTTTTCTTCTCTTTCTCCTCGTTCCCTTCGTCTTCTTCTACTTTGCTTTTCTTCTTCATCATCTTTTTCTTCTTCTTCGACTTCTCTTCCTTCTACTTTTTCTACTTCTTGTTCTTCTTCTTTTGCATTTTCTTCTTCTTCTACTTCTCCTTCTTACTCTTCATCTACTTCTCCTCCACCTCCTTTTCCTTCACTTCCTCCTCCTCTTGTTTGTCCTCTTCTTCCAATTTTTCTTTGTCTTCTTCTTCTTTTTCTTCTTCTTATTCTTCTTCTTCTTCACCTTCTTCATCTTCTTCTTCTACTACTACTACTATTTCTTAATCTTCTTCTTCTTCCACTTCTTCTCCTTCTTCAACATCTTGTTCTTCTTATTCTTCTTCTTGTTCTTCTTCTTCTTCCTCTTCTTCTTCTTCTTCTTCTTCTTCCTCTTCTTCTTCTTCCTCTTCTACTTCGTCGTCTTCTTCCTCCTCCTCTTCTTTATCTTCTTCTTCTTCTTCTTCTTCTTCTTCTTCTTCTT
>JAIUJO010000833.1:20000-22500 GCA_023846275.1 Vanilla planifolia | reverse complement strand
TTTTCTTCTTCTTCTTCTTCTTCTTCTTCTTCTTCTTCAACTTCCTCTTCATCTTCTTTTTCTTCTCCTTCTTCTTCTTCTTCTTCTTCTTCATCTTCTTCTTCCTCTTCTTTCATTTCTACTTCTTCTACTTCTTCATTTTCTTCTTCTTCTTCTTCTTTTTCTTCTTCCTCTCCACCTTCGAATTCTTATTCTTGTTCCTCTACTTCTTATTATTCTTCAATAGCAACATTATCATCATCATCGTCTTCTTCTTCTTTTTCTTCTCTTTCCTCTTCTTCTTCTCCTTCTATTTCTTGTTTTCCTTCTTCTTCATCTTCTTCTTCTTCCACTTCTTCTATTTCTTCTTCTTCGTCCTCTTCTAATTCTTCTTCTTCTTCTTCCTCCTCCCGCTTCTTTTTCTGCTTCTCTTCCTCCTCCTCCTCCTCCTTCTCCTTTTTCTTTACGAAATTTGTCAAAAAAAAGTTTCAAAAGTCAATTGCAAAAGAATGTGCAAGAAAATGTAGTCTTTATAAGGTTTTTGTTACAAGGGATATCTAACAAAAAACATTATGTACCAAATGGAGAGATCTGTGAGAGGTAAGCAACTAATAACATAGATGTTATATTTGCGAGTGAAATGGAAATTAGTTATAATGGTTAGGAAGAGGGAGACAAATCAGAATTACTAATATATTTGTGTTATGTTATGTTGTTGACATTTAGTCATGCTATTTTGTTTCATAACAACAAACTAAGAATTACTAATACATTTGTTTGAGTGAATTTGTAGATTTTTGAAACCTGATATTCGTGTTCGTTGGAGAATTTAAAAAACAAGAAGTGTTGTTGTTTGAATTTAACAAATATATTTATTTTAAATTTAATTTTAGTTGTTTTAATTTTTTGATTATATATCAAGTTTGATTGAAATCACACAAATAAGGAACAAAAGTTAAGTTATATTTTAATTAATAATCTTAGAAAACTAATAGGATTCTAAAATATTAATATTATCTTTACAATCCAAATAACCATTTAATTCTTATCATACCATTCAAAATTGTCTTTGAAAAACTTATTGGAAAAAAGGCATTTTAATTATAAAAATTAATTACTAAAAACATAATAATATAATTAAAATAAAAGAAATACATATTGCTAAAAAACTAAAAGTATCAATCAGAGCTTAATGTGTGAATATCGCTAGCAATGCTTATCATGTTTTATAAAATAACTCTTGAACCCGTCGAACAATTTTTGTTTTATTCATAACTTAAGAATCTGAACATTACTTAAATTTGGCACAAAGCATAGGTAGGAAACCCTAAAAAATATGTAGAATGTGTAACACAAGAAAGCTCTAACAAAGCATTGATTAACCATCATTTATTCAATGTGGGATTAAAACTTATATCCATTTCACATGATTGTTCAAAAATTGTTCAAGTGACTTTTGCTATCTAGTTGGACAATTATGTGATCGAATGATTCTAATCTCATTCACCTTTTAAAGATACCTATTTTGATCTTCTATCCAATCACATAGTTTTGTGATCACACAATCCAAGATTTACCCACAAGTAAGAGAAAAATCCTACTACTAGATTATGATTTAGATTTAACAGACTAGATCAAATCATAATTTCTAAATAGCATTTCTTTATTCTAATCCATCTAATTGAGAAGTTTTCATTATCTAATCATCCAAGAGTTTTCCATTGGATTAGCTCCAAAGTAATGAGTCTTTTAGTTATTATGATTTTTATAATTTATTAATTAAAAAGTATGGTAGATATTTTAATTAAAATATTATTATCTATTTGGCCAATTTGACAAGTGTTTTTAGTTTTTTTTTAAAAATTATAAATTGGTAAATTCTTGAATAAGATAAAATAATAAATTTTTATAAAATATAAAGAAAAATTTTCAAGTCATAATATTGAAACATTTATAGCTCGATGCTCATTAACATCTTTTTATGGTGCACGTTTCAATTGACACATTAATGATCTCTACTGTCTTCTCAAAAAAACTAAGTTATTATTTTTATTTAATTATAATTCATTAAATTGTAAAACTTGTGCTTCATTAAGCTTTCGTTTAAGTATATGACTTTTATGTATAGTAATGTACATTTTGTGTCATCAAATTGTTTTATTCAATTGGCAAGTTAGTTTCAATGTAAGGTCATACTTCTTCTTCTTTTTCTCATTTTACTTTGTCCTTTTCTTCTTCTTCTTCCTCTTCTTCCTCTACCTCTTCTTCTTCATAGTCTTGTTCTTCTTCTCATTCTTTGCATCCTTCTACTTCTTCTTCTTCTTCTTTTTCTTCTTCTTTCTTTTCATTTTCTTCTTCTTCCTCTTCTAATACTTCTTCTAATTCTTCTTTTTCTTCTACATCATCCTCCTCTTCTTCTTTCCCTTCTTCTACTACCTCTTCTTCTTCTTCCTTTCTTCTTCTTCTACTTCTTCTTCTCCTTCCTCTTCTACAATTTATTCTTCTTTTAGTTCTCTTTCTA
>JAIUJO010000833.1:15000-17500 GCA_023846275.1 Vanilla planifolia | reverse complement strand
TCTACTTCTTCCTCTATTATTTCTTCTTCTTCTTCCCCTTCTTCTTCTTCTTCTACTTCTTCTTTTTCTTTTAAATCTTTTATTCTTCTTCTTCTTTTTTCGTTTTTCCTACTTTTCTTCTTCTTCTTCTTCATCTTCATCCTCATCCTCCTATTCTTCTTTCTCATCTTCATCTTTTTCTACTTCTTCTTCTATTCTCTCCTTCTATTCATTCCTCTACTTTTACTACTTCTTCTTTTACTCCTACTTAATCTTCTTCTTCTCTAACTTCTTCTTCTTCATTTTATTCTTCTTCTTCTCGTTCTTCTTTTCTTCATCTTCTTCTTCTTCTTCTTCTTCTTCTTCTTTTTCTTCTTCTTCTTCTTCTTCTTCTTCTTCTTTCATCTTCTTCTTCTTATTATTATTTTTGTTTTTCTTCTTTTTATTCTTCTTTTTCATCTTGTTCCAGTAATTCTTCTTCTTCATCTTCTTCCTGTAATTCTTCTTCTTCTTCTTCATCTTCTTCATCCTCTTCTTCCTTTTTCTCTTTTTATTCTTTGACTTCTTCTTCCTCTTCGTCTACTTCTTCTGCTTCTACTACTACTTTTACTTCTTCTTCATCCTCTTTCTCTACTTCTTCTTCTTCTTCTATTTTTACTTCTTCTTCTTCCTCTTTGTGTGCTTCTTCTTCTTCTTCTTTTTCTTCAACTTTTTCTCCTTCTTCTTCATCTTCTTCTTCTTCTTCTTCTTCTTTTTCTTCCACTTCTTATTCTTCATCTTCTTCTTCTTTTCCATCTTGTTCTTCTTTTTTTCCTTATTTAGCTTAGTCTTCTTCTCCTTCTTCTTTTTCTTCGTCTTCTATTCCTTCTAATTCATCATCATCTTCTTCTTCTTCTTCCTCCTCCTCATCATCCTCTTCTTCTTTTTCTTCCACTTCTTCCTCGTCTTCTTCGGCTTCTTGTTCTTCTTCTTCCTCTTCTTCCATATCTTCTTCTTCCTCCTCTTTTGCTTATGCTTCTCCTTCTTCTAATTCTTCTTCTTCTTCTTCTTCTTCTTCTTCTAGTTTTTCTTCCTCTAATTCTTCTTCTTCTTCTTCTTCTTCTTCTTCTTCTAGTATTTCTTCTTCTTTTTATTCTTCTTCATCTTCTTCATCTTCTATTCTGCTTCTTCTTCTTCCTCTTCGTCCTCTTCTTCTTCTTCTTCTTTTTTCTCTTCCATTTCTTCTTCCACCTCTTCCTCTTCTTCATCTTCTCATTCTTCTACTTCTTCTTCTTCTTCTTCTTCTTCTTCTTCTACTTCTTCTTCTACTTCTTCTTCTTCTTCTTATTCTTCTTCATTTTCTTCTGCATCTTCATAATACATTCCTCTTCTTCTTATTTATCTTCTTCTTCTTCCACCTCTTCTTCTTCTTCTCCTTCCTCTTCTACTTCTTCTTCTTCTTCTTTTGGTTGTTCTTCTTCTCTACTACTTTTTTTTCTTCTTCTTCTTCTTCTTCTCCTTCTTTATCTTCTTTTTCTTTTACTTCTTGTTCTTCTTCTTTTTCTTATTCTTCTTCTTCCTCTTCTTCTTCTTGTTCTTCTTCTTCTTCTTCTTTTTCTTCTTGTTCTTCTTTTTTTCCTTCTTCATCTTTTTCTTCTTCTCCTTCTTCTTCTTCTTCTTCTTCCTCCTCTTCATCATCCTCTTCTTCTTTTTCTTCTACTTCTTCCTCTTCTTCTTCCTATTCTTCTTCTTCTTCTTTCTCTTCTTCTATATCTTCTTCTTCCTCCTCTTTTGCTTATGCTTCTCCTTATTCTAATTCATCTTCTTCTTTTCTTCTTCTTCTTTGTCTTCCTCTTCTTCTTCCACTTCTTCTTCATCTTCATCTTCTCATTTTCGTACATCTACTTCTTCTTCTTCTTCTTCTACTACTACTTCTTCTTCTAGTTAATTTTCTTCTAAATCTTCATAATACATGCCTCTTCTACTTTTTTCTCTTCCTCTTCTTCTTCCTCATCTTTCGTTGTCTTCATCTTGTCCTTCCTCTTCTCTACTACTTCTTCTTCTTCTTCATCTTCTTACTCATCTTCTTCTTCTTCTCCTAATTTGTCTTCTTCTCCAACTTTCTCTTCTTCCTCAAGTTTTTCTTCTTCTTCATCTTCATATTCCTCTTTATATTCTTCTTTTTCTTCTATTTTTCTTCTTCCTCTTCTTCTTCTTCTTCTTCTTCTACTACTTCTTCTTCTTCTTCTATTTCTTCTACTTCTTCTCCTTTTCTTCTTCTTTTTTCCTCTTCTTCTTCATCTTCTTCTTCTTCTTCTTTTTCTTTTGCTTTTCTTCTTCTTCTTCTTCTTCTTCTTCTAACTCATCTTCTTCTTCTTCTTCTTCTTCCTCTTCTCTTCTTTGCCTTCTTCATCTTAGACCTTCTTTTCTTTCTCCTCCTTCCTCTTCTTTTTCTTCCTCTTCCTCTTCATCCTCATCTTCCACTTTTTATCTTGTTCTTCTTCTTCTTCTTCTACTTCTTTTCTTCCTCTTCTTTTACTTC
>JAIUJO010000833.1:0-2500 GCA_023846275.1 Vanilla planifolia | reverse complement strand
TTCTACTTTTTCCTCCAGCTCCACTTCCTCCCCTTCTTCTTCTTCTTCTACTATTACAACATTTTCCTCTTCTTCATCTTTTTCTTGTTCTGTTTCTTCATCTTCTCTTTCTTGCTCTTCTTCTTCCTCCCACTCCTCCTTTTTATTGTTTTTCTTCTAGAACTTCTTCTTCTTCTTCTTCTTCATCACCTTCTTCTTCATCTTCTTTATCCACTTCTTCTTCTTCTTCTTCCTCATAATCCCACTTCTTTTTCTTCCTCCACCTCTTCTTCTTCTTGTACTTCTTCTTCTTCTTCTTCATTCTCCTCTTCTTCTTCTTATTCTTCTTCTTCTACTTCTTCTTCTTCTTCTTCTTCTTCTTCTTCTCCATCTTCTTCTTCATCTCTTTTCTTCTTCTTCCTCCCCTTCTACTTATCTTTCTTCTTCATCTTCTTCTTCCTCCACTGCTTCTTCTTCTTGTGTTTCTTCATCATCTTCATCTTCTTCTTCTTACTCTTCTTCTTAATCTTCTTCTTCTTCATTTCTTCTTTTCTTTTTCTTCTTCTTCCTTTTCTTCTTCTTTTTCTTCTTATTCTTCCACTTCTTCTCCTCCACCTTCTCTTCCTTCTTCTTCTTTGTCCTTTTTTTCTTCTTATTTTTATTCTTCTCCTTCTTCTTCTTCTTCTACTTCTTCTTCTTCTTCTTCTTCTTCTTTTACAAATTCTACTTATTCTTCTTCATCGTCATCTTCTTCTTCTTTTTCTTCTTCTTCTCGTTCTTCTTCTTCCTCCTCTTTTTCTTCTTCTTCTTCTTTTCTTCTTCTTCTTTTCTCCTTCTTCTTCTTCTTCTTCTTCTTCTTCTTCTTCTTCTTCTTCTTCTTCTTCTTCTTCTTCTTCTAGTTCTTGTTATGCCTCCTCTTCTTCATCTTCTTCTTCATCTTCCTCTTCTTCTTCTTCTTCTACTTCTTCTTCTTCTTCTTCTTCTACTACTTCTTCTTCTCCTCCTCCTTCTTCATCTTTTCTTATTCTTCTTCCATTTCTTCCTACTTTTTTTCTTCTTCTTCTTCTTCTTCTTCTTCTTCTTCTTCCTCTTCTTCTTCATCTTCCTATTCCTCTTCTTCCTGTTCTTCTTCATCTTCTTTTTTTACATTTTTTTCTTGTTCATCTTTTTCTACATTTTCTTCTCCTCCCCTCGTTCTTCTTCTTTTTTCTCTTCTTTTTCTTCTTCTTCTTCTTCTTCTTCTCTTTGTTCTTCAACATCTTCTTCTTCTTCTTCTTCTACTCCTTATTCCTCTTCTGCTTCTTCTTCTTTCTCTCCTTCTTCTTCTTCTTTTTCTTCTCCTTTGACTTCTTCTTCTTCTTCTTCTTGTTCTCGTTGTTCTTCTTGTTCTCCTTCAGCTTCTCGCTTTACCTCTTCCTCTTTCTCTTCTTCTTTGTCTTCTTCTTCTGTTATTTCTTCTTCTTTTTCTTCTTCTTCTTATTCTTCTTCCTTTTCTTCTTCTTCTTCTTCTTCTTCTTTTTCTTCTTCTTCTTCTTCTTCTTCTTCAACTTATTCTTCCTCTTCTTCTTCTTTTTCTCCTTCTTCTTCTTCTTCTTCTTCTTCTTCCTCTTCTTCTTCTTCTTCTTCTTCTTTTACCTTTTTTTCTTGTTCATTCTTTTCTTCTTCTTCTTCTACTAGTCATTCTTCCTCTTCTCCTTCTTCTTTTTCTTCTTCCTCTCCTTCTCCTTCTTCTTTTTCTTCTTGTTGTTCTTCGTTTTCATCTTCTTCTTCTTCTTCTTCTTCTTTGACTTCTGCTTCTTCTTCTACTTCTTCATCTTCTTCTTCTTCGTCATGTTCTTCTTCTTCTTCTTCTACTTCTTTTGTTTTTCTTTTTTCTTTTTCTTCTCCTTCTTCTTTTCTTCTTCTTCTTCTTCTTGCATAACTTTTGCTTCTTCTTTTACTTCTTCTTGCGCTATGTCTTCGACATTTTCTTCTTTTTCTTCATCTTACTCTTCTTCTTCTGCCAAGTCATCTTCTTCTTCTTCCTCTTCATATTCTTCTTCTTCTTATTCATCTTCTTCATCTTATTCCTTTTCTTCTTCTTCGTCCTCTTATTATTCTTCTCCTTTGTCTTCTTAATAATCATCATCATCATCTTCTTCTTCTTCTTCCTCTTCTTCTTCTTCTTAATCATCATAATCATCTTTTTCTTCTTCTTCTTCTTCTCCCACCTCCTCCTTTTCTTTTCTTCTTCTTCTTTTCCTATCCTTCTTCTTCTTCTTCTTCCTCAACTTCTTCTTCTTGTTCTTCTTCTTCTTCTTCTTCTTCTTATTGTTCTTCTTTTTCTTCTTCTTCTTCTTCTTCCTCTTCGTCTTCTTCTCCTTCCCCTTCAACATCTTCTTTTTCTTCTTCTTCTCCTCCTTCAACTTCTTCTTCTTTTTCTTCTTCTTCTTCTTCTTCTTCTACTTCCTCGACTACTTTTTCTTCTTCTCCTCCTAATCTTCTTCCACTTCATCTTCTCCTTTTTCTTCTTCTTTAGCTT
>JAIUJO010003200.1:12500-15000 GCA_023846275.1 Vanilla planifolia | reverse complement strand
TCTTCCTTTTTTTAATTTTCTTCTTCTTGTTCCTCTTCTTCTCTTAATTCTTCTTCTTCATCTTCTTCTTTATCTTCTTCCTTATTTTCTTCTTTTTCTTTTTCTTCTTCTTCTTCTTCTTTGCCTTCTTCTTCATCTCTTACTTCTTCTTATTCTTCTTCTTAATCTTCACCTTCTTCTTCTTCTTCTTCTTCTTCTTCTTCATATTCTTCTTCACTATCTTCTTCTACTTCGCATTTTTCTTGTTCTTCTTCTTCTTTTTCTTCGACTACTTCTTCTTTGTTTTCGTCTTCTTCTTCTTCTTCTTCTTCTCCTTTAACTTCTACTTTTGCTCCTTCTTCTACTTGTTTTTCTTTGTCTTCTTCTCCTTCTTCTTCTTCTTCTTCTCATTCTTTGTCATCTTCTTCTCCATTTGCTTCTTCTTCTTCTTCTACTACTACTTCTTCCTCTTCTTCCTCATCTTCTTCTACTTCTTCATCTGCTTCTTTTTCTTCTTCTTCTTGTACTTCTTCTTCTTCTTCTTCTTTGTCATCTTCTTCTTCTTCTTCTTATACTGCTACTACTATTACTACTTCCTCGTCTACTCTTGTTGTTATAATTATTATTATTCTACTTTTTCTTCTTCTTCTCATTCTTCTTCTTCTTATTCTACTTCTCCTTCATCGCCTTCTTCTTCTTCTTCTTTTACTTCTTCTCCTTCTTCTTCTTCTTCTTCTACTATTCTTCTTCTTCCTCTTCTTCTTCTTCTGTTACGACTTCTTCCTCTTCTTCTACTTCTTCATCTTCCACTTCTTCTTCTTATTCTTATCGTTCTTCTTTTAATTCTTTTTTTTCTTCTTCTTCTTCTACATCTTCTTGTTTGTCATCATCTTCTTCTTCTTCTTCTTCTTCTTCTTATTCTTCTTCTTCTACTCTTTCTCCTTCTTCTTCTTCTTCTTCTTCTTCTTCTTCTCCTTTCTCTTCATCTTCTTCATCTTCTTCTACTTCTTCATCTTCATCTTCTTCTTCTTCTTCGTCTTCTTCTTCTACCTCTTCTTCATCTTCCTCTTCTTCCACTTCCTCTTCTTCTTTACCTTCTTCTTCTTCATCTTCTTCTGCTTCTTTTCGTCTTCATCTTCATCTTCTTCTTCTTCTACAATACCATCACATCTTCTTCTTTTTCTACTTCTACTTCTTCCACTTCTTTTTCTTGTTCTTCAACATTTCTCTCTACTTCTTCTTCTTGATCTTTGCCTTATTTATTGTCTTCTTCTTCTTTGCCATCTTCTTCTTTTCCATCTTCTTCTTCTTCTTCTCCTTCTACTTCTTCATCTTCTTATACTTCTTCTTCTTCTTTCTTTTCTTCATCCTCTTCTTCTTCTACTTCTTATTATTCTTATTCATCTTCTTCTTGTTCTTTGTCTTCTACTATTTCTTATCCCACTTCTTATTCTTCTTCTTTGTTCTTCATTATCTTCTTCTTTTTATTTTTCTACTTCTCCTTCTTCTTTTTCATTTAAATCTTTTTCTTCATCTTCTACTTCTTCCACTTGTTCTTCATCCTCTTCTACTTCTTATTCTTCTTCTTCTTCTTCTTCTTCTTTATTCTTCTTCTTCTACTTCTTACTATTCTTTTTCATCTTCTTCTTCTTTTTCCTCTTCTTCTTATTCTTCGCCTTCTACTATTTCTTATCCTACTTCTTATTGTTCTTCTTGTTCTTCATTATCTTCTTCTTTTTATTTTTCTTCTTCTCCATCTTCTTTTTCATTTAATTCTTCTTCTTCATCTTCTTCTTCTTCCTCTTGTTCTTCATCCTCTTCTATTTCTTATTCTTCTTCTTCTTCTTCTTCTTCATCCTTTTCTTGTTTTTCTTCTTCTTCTTCTTCTACATTGTTTTCTTCTTCTTAATCTTTTTATCTTTTTTCTTCTTCACCATCTTCTTCTTCTTCTTACTCATCATCATCATCTTCTTCTTCTTTGATTTTTTCTTTTTCCTCACCTTCTTCATGTTCTACTTCTTCTTCTTCTTCTTCTTCTTCTTTACCTTCTCTATCTTCTTGTTCATCTTCTTCGTTGTCAAGTTCTTCTTCTTCATCTTCTTCTTTTTCTTCTTCTTCAGTTTCTTCTTCTTCTTATTCTTTTTCTTGTTCTTATTGATATTATTATTATTATTTTAATTATTACTATAATTATTATTATTTTTACTTTTCTTCTTCTCCTCCCCCTTCTTCTTCTTCGTCTTCTTCTTTTTTTTCTTCTTCTTCATCTTCTACTTCTTCTTGTTCTTCTTCTTCTTTCTCTTAGTCTTCTTCTTCTTCGTCTTTTTCTTTTTAATCTTCGTTTTCATCTTCTTCTTCTCCATCTACTTCTTCTTCTTCTTCTTCTTACTCTTCTCCTTCTTTGTCTTCTTCTTCTTTTTCTTCTTCTACTTCTTCTCTATCTTTTTCTTCTTTTTCTTCTTTTTCTTCTTTTTCGTGTTCTTCTTCATTGTCTTCCTCTTCTTCTTCTTCTTTTTCTTCT
>JAIUJO010001922.1:37500-47297 GCA_023846275.1 Vanilla planifolia | reverse complement strand
CATCTTCTTATTCTTCTTCTTCTTCTTCTTATTCTTCTTCTTGTACTTTTACATCTTTTTCTTCTTCTTCTTCCTCTTCTTCTTCTACTTGTTCTTTTTCTTTTAATTCTTCCCCTTCTTTTTCTTCTTCTTCTTCTTCTTCTTCTGCTTCTTCTCCTTCTCCTTCTTCTTCTTCTTTTTCTTCTTCTTCATCACCTTCGTGTCTTCTTCATCTACTTCTTTTTCCTTATCATCTTGTTCTTCTTCTTCTTCTTCTTCCTCTACTGCTACAACAACTACTACAATAATTACAATTGCTTCTTCTTCTACTTCTGCAACTTCTTTTTCTTCTTCTTCTTCTTCTTCTTCTACTTCTACTTCTGTTTCTATTTGTCCTTCTTCTTCTTCTTCTCCTTCTTTTCTTTCTGTTTCATCTTCTACTTCTTTTCCTTCTTCTTCCTTTTCTTCTTCTCTATCTTCTTCTTCTCCTTCTTCTCCTACTTCTTCTTCATCTTCTTCTTCTTCTTCATCATCTCCTTCTTCTCCTCCTCCTGCTTCTTCTCTTTCTTCATTTTCTTCTTCTCCATCTTTTTCTTCTCCTATTTCTTTTTCTTCTTCACTTTCTTCTTCTTCATTTTCATTTTTCTTGTTATTGTTATGATTCTTCTACTAGATCTTCTTCTTCTTCTCCTTCCTCCTCCTCTATCTTCCCATTCTTCTTCTTCTTCTTCTTCTTCTTCTTTCCCCCTCTTCTTCCTCTTCCACTTCTTATTCTCCTTTTTCTTGTTCTTCACCTTCTCCTTCTCCTTCTTCACCATCTTCTTCTTCTCTTTCTTCTCCTTCTCCTTCTTTTAATCCATAATCTTCTTCCTCTTCTTCTTCTTCTGCTAATTTTACTTCTTCTTGTCCTTCTTCTCCTTCTTCTTGTCCCTTCTTCTCCTTCTTCTTCTACTTCTTCGTCTTCTTCTTCTTCTTCTTCTTCTTTTTCTTGTTCTTCTTCTTCTGTTACTCATCTTCTTCTTTTTCCTCTTCTATATCATCTTCTTCTTCTTCCTCTTCTCTTCTTCTTCTTCTTCTTCTTCTCCTTCTTCTTCTTCTTCTTCTTCTTCTTCTCCTTCTTTTTCTTCCTCTTCTTCTACATCTTCTTCGTGTCTGTATTCATTTCCTTCTTTTTCCTTATCATCTTGTTCTTCTTCTTCTTCTTCTTCTTCTTCTTCTTCTTTCTTTACTACTACAACTACTACAACAACAATTGCAACTGCTTCTTCTTCTTCTTCTACTACTTCTTCTTCTTCTTCTTCTATTTCTTCTTCTTTTTCTTCTTATTCTTCTTCTCTTTCTGTTTCTTCATCTCCATCTTGTTCTCCTTCTTCTACATCTTCTTTTACTTCTTCTTCTTCTTCTTCTTCCTCCCCTACTTCTTCTTCTTCTTCTACCTCTTCCTCTTCTCTTGCTTCTTCTTCTTTTTCTTCTTCTTCTTCTTCTTCTACTTCTTCTTCTTCTTCTTCTCCTTCATCTTCTTCTTCTGCTTCTTCTTCTTCTTCTTCCTCTTCTCTCTTCTTCTTCTTCTTCTGTCTTTCTCTTCTCCTTCTCCTTCTTCTTCTTCTCCTTCTTCTAACACTTCTTCCACTTCTTCTTTTTATTCTTCTCCTTCTTCTTCTTCTAATTCTTTTTTCCTCTTCTTCTTCCCCTACGTCTTCTTCTTCTCCTCCTTCTTCACCTTCTTCTTCTTCTTCATCTTCTTCTCTTGCTTTTTCTTCATGTTGATTTTCTTCTTCTACTTTTTCTTCTTCTTCTTCTTCTTCTTCTTCTTCTTCTTCTGCTTGTTCTTCTTCTTCTTCCTCTTTTTCTTCTTCTTCTTCATCATCGTCATCATCATCATCTTCTTCTCTTCTCTGTCATCTTCTTCTTCTCCTTCTTCTTTTTCTTCTTCTTCTCCTTCTTCTTTTTCTTCTTCTTCTCGTTCCATTTCTTCTTATTCTCCTTCTTCATCTTCTTCATCTTCTTCTTCTTCCTCTTCTTCTCCTTCTTCTTCTTCATCTCCTTCCACTTCTCCTACTTTTTCTTCTTGTTATTCTTCTCCTCCTACTTCTTCTTCTTCTTCTTCTTCTTCTTATTCGTCTACTTATTCTTGTTCTACATCTTTTCCCTCTTCTTCTACTTCTTCTTTTCTTCGTCTTCTTCTCTTTATTCTACTTTTTCTTCTTCTACTACTTCTTATTACTCTTCTTCTTTTACAATTACTTCTTCTTCTTCTTCGTCTACTTCTACTTCTTCGTCTTCCTCTTCTTCTTCTTCTTCTTCTGCTACGTCTTCTTCATCTTCTTCTTCTTCCTCTTCTTCTTGTAATTCTTCTTTATCTTCTTCTTCCTCTTATTTTTCTTCCTCTTCTTCTTTCTCTTCCTTTTCTTCTTCTACTTCATCATCATCTTCCTTTTCTTCTGCTTCTTCTTCTTCATTGTAATCTTTTTTTTCTACTTCTTCTCTTTCTTCTCTTTCTTCTTCTCCTTCTCCTTCTCCCTCTTCTTCTCCTCCCTAGTAGTCCTCTTCTCCTTCTTTTTCAACTTCTTCTCCTTCTTCTTCTTCTTTTTGTTCTTCTTACACTTCTTCTTCAACTTCTTTTTCTTCTTCTTCTTCTCCTTCTTTTTCTTCTACTTCTTCTGCTTCTTCCCTCTTCTTCTTCTTCTTCTTCTTCCCCTTCATCATCTTCTTCTCCCTGTTCTTGTATTTCTTCTTCTTCTTCTTCTCTTTCTTCTTCTCGTTATTACTAATCATATTCTTCTTCTTCTTTATCATCATCATATTCTTTTTCTTCTACTTGTTTCTCTTCTTCTTCTCATCATTATCTTCTTCCTCCTCTTCTTCTCCTTCTTCTTCTTCTTCTTCTACTTCTTCTTCTTCTTTTTCTTCTTCTTCTTCTTCTTCTTCTTTCTCTTCTTCTTCTTCTTCTTCTTCTTCTCCTTCTTCCTCTTCTTCTTCTTATTCTTCTCCTTCTCTTTCTTCTTCATAATCTTCTCCTACTTCTTCTTCTTCTTCTTCCACTTCTTCCTCTTCTACTACATCTTCATCTACTTGTTCTTGTTCTTCTTTTTCTCCATCTTCTTCTTCTTCATCTTCTTCTTCTTCTCCTTCTTCTTCTTCTTCTTCTTCTTCTTCTCCTTCTTCTTTTTCTTCTTCTTCTTCTTATTCTCCTTCTTCTTCTTATTCTCCTTCTTCTTCTTCTTATTCCTCTTCTTCCTTTTCATTCTTCGCTTCTTCTTCTTCTTCCCTTTCATCTTCTTCAACTTCTTCATCTTCCTTTCTTCTTCTTCTTCTTCTTCTTCTTCTTCTTCTTCTTCTTCTTCTGCTTCTACTTCTTCTTCTTCTTCTCCATCTTCTTCTTCTTCTTACTTTTATTCTACTTCTTAATTTTGTTCTTCTTCTTCTTCTTCTTCTACTTCTTTTTCATCTTCTTCTTCTTCTTCTTCTTCTTCTTCTTCTTCTTCTTCTCCTTCTTCTTTTTCTTCTTCTTCTTCTTTTTCTTTTTCTTCGTCTCTGTCTTCATCACCTCCTTTTTCTTCTTCTTCTTCTCTTTTTCTTCGTCTCCGTCTTCATCACCTCCTTTTTCTTCTTCTTCTTGTTCTTCTTCTTCTTCTGCTGCTTCTTCTTCTTCTTCTTCTTCTTTTCTTCTTCTTCATCTTCTTCTTCTTCTTCGTCTTCTTCTTCTTCTTCTTCTTCTTCTTCGTCTTCTTCTGCGTCTTCTTCTTCTTCTTCTTCGTCTTCTTCTTCTTCTTCCTCTTTTTCTTCATCTTCCTCTTCTTCTTCTTCTTCTTCTTCCTCTTCTTCCTCTTCTTCCTCTTCTTCTTCTTCTCTTCTTCTTCTTCTTCTTCTCTTCTTTTTCTTCTTCTTCTTCTTCTCTATTTCTGCTTCTTTTTTTTATCCTTCTTCTTCTTCTTCTTCTCTTTACTCTACTTCTCTTTCTTCTTCCTCTTCTTTTTCTTCTTCATCATCTTCTTCTTCCCCTTCTTCTTTTTCATCTTCTCCTTTGTATTCCTCCTCCTCTTCTTCTTCTTCTTCTTCTACTTTTTTTTGTTCTTCTTTTTATTATTCATCTTTTTCTACTTCTCCTATTTATTTCCCTTCTTCTTTTTCTTCTTCTTCTTCTTCTTCTTCTTCTTCTTCTTCTTCTTCTTCTTCTCCTTTCTTCTTCTTCTTCTTCCATCTTCTTCTTCTTCTTCGTCTTTTTCTACTTCTTTTTCTTCTTCTTCTTCTTCTTCTTATATTTCTTCTTCTTCTTCTTCTTCTTCTTCTTCTTCTTCTGCTTCTTGTAACTGTTTTTCTTTCATCCTTGTTCATCTACTTCTTCATATTTTATTACTTCTTCTTCTTCTTCTTCTTTTTCTTCTCCTACTTATCTTCTTCTCCATCTTATTCTTATTCTTCTCTTTCTTCTTCATCTTCTTCTTCTTCTTCTTCTTCTCCTTGCTTCTTATTCTCCTACTTCTTTTTCTTCATCATTTTCTTCTTCTTCTTCTCTTCTTCTTCTTCTTCTTCATCTTCTTTTCCTACTCCTTTTTCTTGTTCTTGTTCTTCTTCTTCATCTTCTCCTTCCACTTCTCTATATTCTTCTTCTTCTTCTTCTTCTTCTTCTTCTTTTTCATCTTTGCTATCTTCTTATTCTGTTTCTTCTCCTATTTCTTCTTCTTCTTCTTCATCTTCTTCTTCTTCTTCATCATCTTCATCTTCTTTTCCTTCTGCTTCTTCTCTTTCTTCATTTTCTTCTTCTCCTTCTTTTTATTCTCCTACTTCTTTTTCTTCTTCTCTTTCTTCTTCTTCATTTTAATTTTGCTTCTTATTGTTATGATTCTTCTATAAGATGTTCTTCTTCTTCTTCTTTTTCCTCCTCTGTCTTCCCATTCTTCTTATTCTTCCTCTTCTCTATCTTCTTCTTCTCTATCTTCTTCTTCTTCTTCTTCTTCTTCTCCCTCTTCTTCTTCTTCTTCATCATGTTCATCTTCTCCTCCTTCTTCACCTTCTTCTTCTTCTTTTCTTCTTCTCCTTCTCCTTCTTTTCCTTCTTCCCTTTCTTTTTTTTCTTATTCTTCGTCTTCTCCTTCTTCTTCTTCTTCTTCTTCTTCTTCTTCTTCTTCCTCTCTTGCTTCTTATTTCAAACTTCTTCTTCTTCTTCTTCTTCTTCTTATTTTTCTCCTTCTTCTTCTTCTCCTTCTACTATTTCTTCTTCTTCTCCTTACTTTCTTACTCCTAGTTCTTCTTCTCCTATTTCCACTTCTTCTCCACCTTCTTCTTCTTCTTCTTATTCATCTTCTTCTTCTTCTTCATCTTCTTCTATTTCTCCTTCTCGTCCTTCTTCTTTATGTTCTATTCCTTCATATTCTTCTCCCTCTTCTATTGCTTCTTTTTTTTCCTTTTCTTCTTCTTCTTCTTCTACTACTACAACTATTACTACTTCTTGTACTACTTTTCTTCTTCTTCTTCTTCTTGTTCTTCCATTTCTTCTTCATCATCATCATTTTCTTCATCTTTTCTTCTTCTTCTTCTTCTCTTTTTCTGCTTCTTTTTGTTATTCTTCTTCTTCTTCTTCTTTAGCCTTTTTCTCCTTCTTCTTCTTCTTCTTTTTCTTCTTCATCATCTTCTTCTTCATCTTCTCCTTTTTATTCCTCTTCATCATCATCTTCTTCTTCTAGTTTTTTTGTTCTTTTTTTTTTCTTATTCTTCTTTTTCTACTTCTCCTATTTACTCCCTTCTTCTTTTTCTTCTTCTTCTTCTCCTTTCTTCTTCTTTTTCTTCATCTTCTTCTTCTTCTACTTCTTCTTCTTCTTCTTCTACAATTTTCTTCTTCTTCTTCTACTTCCTTTTCTTCTTATTCTTCTTCTTCTTATACTTCTTCTTCTTCTTCTTCTTCTTCTTCTTGTGCTTCTTCTAGTTTTTCTACTTCTCCTAGTTCTTTTGCTTCTCTTCTTCTTATTCTATTACTTATTCTTCTTCTTCTTCTTCTTCTTTTTTCTTCTTCTTCTCTTACTTCCCCTTCTTCTCCATCTTGTTCATCTTCTACTTCTTTTTCTTCTTCTTCTACTTCTTCTTATTCTTCATCTTCTCCTAATCATTCTTCTTCATCATCATCATCATCTTCTTCTTCTTCTTCTACTGCTGCTACTAATAGTTTTTCTTCTTCTTCTGCTTCATCTTCTTCTTCTTCATCTTTTTCTTATTCTCCTTCTTCTTCTTCTTCTCCTTCTTCTTCTTCTTCTTCTTCTTCTCCTTCGCTTCTTATTCTCCCACTTCTTCTTCTCCTTCGCTTCTTATTCTCCCACTTCTTCTTTTTTTATTCATTTTCTTCTTCATCTTTTTCTTCTTCTTCTTCTAGTTCGTCTTCTCCTTCCACTTCTCCATATTCTTCTTCTTCCTCTTCTTCTTCTTCCTTTTCCTCTTCTCTGTCTTCTTCGTCTCCTTCTTCTCCTACTTCTTCATCTTCTTCTTCTTCATCTTCTTCTTCTCCTCCTCTTGCTTCTCTCTTTCTTCATTTTCTTCTTCTCCTTCTATTTCTTCTCCTACTATTCATTTTCTTGTTCTCCTCCTTCTTCTTCTTCATTTTCTTTTTGTGTCTTATTGTTATGATTCTTCTACTAGATCTTCTTTTTCATTCTCTATGTTCCTATTCTTCTTCTTCTTCTTCTCTTTCTTCTTGTTCTCTGTCTTCTTCTTCTTCTTCTTCCACCTCTTCTTCTTCTTCTTCTTCTTCTTCTTCTTCTACTTCATCTTCTCCTTCTCCTTCTTCACCTTCTTCTTCTTCTCCTTCTTCCCCTTCTCCTTCTTTTAATCCATAATCTTCTTCTTCTTTTTCTCCTACTTCTTCTTCTTCTTCTTCTTCTTTTTTCATCTTCTTCTCTTACTCTTCTTCTTCTTCTTCTTCTTCTTCTTCTTCCTCTTCTTCTTCTTCTTCTTCTTCTTCTTCTACTTATACTTTTACTTCTTTTTCTTCTTCATCTTCTTCATCATCTTCTTATTCTTCTTCTTCTTCTCCTTATTCTTCTTCTTATACTTTTACATCTTTTTCTTCTTCTTCTTCTTCTACTTCTTCTTTTTCTTCTTCTTCTTCCCCTTCTTCTTCTTCTTCTTCTTCTTCTTCTTCTTCTTCTCCTTCTCCTTCTCCTTCTTCTTCTTCCTTTTTTTCTTCTTCTTCTCGTTCGTGTCCTTCTTCATCTCCTTCTTTTTCCTCATCATCTTCTTCTTCTTCTTCCTCTACTACTACAACTACTACAACAACAATTGCAATTGCTTCTTCTTCTACTTCTTCAACTTCTTCTTCTTCTTCTACTTCTACTTTTGTTTCTTCTTGTTCTTCTTCTCCTTCTTCTCTTTCTGTTTCATCTTCTACTTCTTTTTCTTCTTCTTCCTTTTCTTCTTCTCTGTCTTCTTCTTCTCCTTCCTTTCCTAATTCTTCATCTTCTTCTTCTTCTTCATCTCCTTCTCGTCCTCCTGCTTCTTCTCTTTCTTCATTTTCTTCTTCTCCATCTTTTTCTTCTCTTATTTCTTTTTCTTCTTCACTTTCTTCTTCTTCATTTTCATTTTTCTTCTTATTGTTATGATTCTTGTACTAGATCCTTCTTCTTCTTCTTCTTCCTCCTCTATCTTCCCATTTTTCTTCTTCTTCTTCTCGATCTTCTTCTTCTTCTTCTTCTTCTCCCCCCTCTTCTTCCTCTTCCACTTCTTCTTCTCCTTTTTCTTTTTCTTCATCTTCTCCTTCTCCTTCTTCACCTTCTTCCCCTTCTCTTTCTTCTCCTTCTTCTTTTAATCCATAATCTTCTTCTTCTTCTTCTACTTCTTCTTCTTCTGCTAATTTTACTTCTTCTTTTTCTTCTTCTCCTTCTTCTACTACTTCTTCGTCTTCTTCTTCTTCTTTTTCTTCTTCTTTTTCTAGTTCTTCTTCTTCTCTTACTCATCATCTTCTTCTTCTTCTTCTTCTTCTTCTTTTTCCTCTTCTCTTTCATCTTCTTCTTCTTCTTCTTCTCTTCTTCTTCTTCTTCTTCTTCTTCTTCTTCTTATCCTCCTTCTTCTTCTTCTTCTTCATCTTCTTCGTGCCTGTATTCATTTCCATCTTTTTCCTCATCATCTTGTTCTTCTTCTTCTTCTTCTTCTTCTTCTTCTTCTTCTTCTTCTTCTTTCTGTACTACTACAACTACTACTACAACAATTGCAACTGCTTTTTCTTCTTCATCATCTACTTCTTCTTCTTCTACTACTTCTTCTTTTTCTTCTTATTTTTCTTCTTTTTCTTCTTCTCCTTCTTCTCTTTCTATTTCTTCATCTCCTTCTTCTTCTTCTTCTTTTTTTCCTTCTTCTTCTTCTTCTTTTACTTCTTCTTCTTCTTCTTCTTCCTCCCCTACTTCTTGTTCTTCTTCTTCTTCTTCCCCTTCCTCTTCCCTTGCTTCTTCTTTTCTTCTATTTCTTCTTTTTCCTCTTCTTCTTCTATGTCTACTTCTTCTTCTTCTTCTTCTTCTTCTCTTTCTTCTTCTTATTCTTCTTCTTCTCCTTCTTCTAAATCTTTTTATTCTTCTTCTTCTTCTTCTTCTTCTTCTTTATCTTCGTCTTCTTCTTATTCTTCTTCTTCTTCCTCTTCATCATCTGCTTGTTCAACTTCCTCTTTTTCCTCTTCTTCTTCTTCTTCTTCTTCTCCTCATTCTTCTTCTACTACTTCTTTTTCTTCAACTTCTTATTCTACAACTTTATCTTCTTCTTCTTCTTCTTCTTCAACTCCTTCTCCTCCTTCTACTTCTCCTTCTTCTACTTCTTCTTCTTCTTCTTCTTCTGCTTCTTTTTCTTCTTATTCTTCTTCCTCTTAATCTTCTTCTTCTACTTCTTCGTTTTCTTATTCTTCATAATCATCATCATCATCATCATCATCATTATCATCTTTTTCTTCTTCTTCTTCATGTTTTTCTTCTTCTTCTTCTTCTGCTTCTTTTTCTTCTTGTTCTTCTTCCTCTTCAACTTCTTCTTCTACTTCTTCTTCGTTTTCTTATTCTTCATAATCATCATCATCATCATCTTTTTCTTCTTCTTCTTCATGTTTTTCTTCTTCTTCTTCTTCTTCTTCTTCATCTTCTCTTCTTCTTCTTCTCCTTCTCGACTTCTTTTTCTTCAACATGTTCTTCTTCTTCTTCTTCTTCTACTACTACTTCTGCTTCTTCTTCTTCTTCTTCTTCTTCTCTTTCTTTTTCCTTTTCTTATTCTTCCACATCTTCTTCTTCATCTTCTTCTTCCTCTTCTTCTTCTTCTTCTCCTTCTCCTTTTCTTCTTCTTCTTCTCCTTCTTCTTCTGGTTCTCCTTCTTCTACTACTTCTTCCACTTCTACTTCTTTTTCTTCTTTTCCTTCTTCTTCTTCTTCTTCTTCTTCTAATTCTTTTTTCCTCTTCTTCTTCCCCTACTTCTTCTTCTTCTTCTCCTTCTTCACCTTCTTCTTCTTCGTCTTCTTCTCTTACTTTTTCTTCATGTTGATCTTCTTCTCCATCATTTTCTTCTTCTTCTTCTTCTTCTTCTTCTTCTGCATGTTCTTCTTCTCTTCCTCTTTTTCTCGTTCATTATCATCATCATCATCATCATCATCATCTTCTTCTTCTTCTTCTTCTCCGTCATCTTCTTCTTCTCCTTCTTGTTTTTCTTCTTCTTCTCGTTGAACTTCTTCTTATTCTCCTTCTTCATCTTCTTATTCTTCTTCTTCTCCCTCTTCTTCTACCTCTTCCACTTGTTTTTCTCCTTCTTCTTCTTCGTCTCCTTCCACATCTCCTACTTTTTCTTCTTTTTATTCTTCTACTCCTCCTC
>JAIUJO010001922.1:17500-20000 GCA_023846275.1 Vanilla planifolia | reverse complement strand
TCTCCTATTTACTCCCCTTCTTCTTTTTCTTATTCTTCTTTTTCTTCTTCTTCTTTTTCTTCTTCTTCTCTTTTCTTTTTCTTTTTCTTCATCTTCTTCTTCTTCTAATTTTTTTCTTCTTCTTCTTCTACTTCCTTTTCTTCTTATTCTTCTTCTTCTTATACTTCTTCTTCTTCTTCTTCTTTTTCTTGTGCTTCTTCTACTTTTTCTACTTCTCCTAGTTCTTTTGCTTCTTCTTCTTCTTATTCTATTACTTATTCTTCTTCTTCTTCTTCTTCTTCTTCTTATTCTTCTCTTACTTCCCCTTCTTCTCCATCTTGTTCATCTTCTACTTTTTTTTCTTCTTTTTCTACTTCTTCTTATTCTTCGTCTTCTCCTACTCATTCTTCTTCTTCATCATCATCATCATCATCTTCTTCTTCTTCTACTGCTGCTACTAATAGTTTTTCTTCTTCTTCTGCTTCTTCTTCTTCTTCTTCATCTTCTTCTTCTTCTCCTTCTTCTTCTTCTTCTCCTTCTTCTTCTTCTTCTTCTTCTTCTTCTTCTTCTTCTCCTTTGCTTCTTATTCTCCCACTTCTTTTTCTTCATCATTTTCTTCTTCATATTTTTCTTCTTCTTCTTCTTCTTCATCTTCTCTTCCTCAACCATCTTTTTCTTCTTCTTCTTCTAGTTCATCTTCTCCTTCCACTTCTCCATATTCTTCTTCTTCCTCTTCTTCTTCTTCCTTTTCCTCTTCTCTGCCTTCTTCGTCTCCTTCTTCTCCTACTTCTTCATCTTCTTCTTCTTCTTCATCTTCTTCTTCTCCTCCTCTTGCTTCTTCTCTTTCTTCATTTTCTTCTTCTCCTATCTCTTCTCCTACTTCATTTTCTTCTTCTCTCCTCCTTCTTCTTCTTCATTTTCCTTTTGCGTCTTATTGTTATGATTCTTCTACTAGATCTTCTTCTTCTTCTTCTTCTTCTCCTTTTTCATCCTCTATGTTCCTATTCTTCTTCTTCTTCTTCTCTTTCTTCTTCTTCTCTTTCTTCTTCTTCTTCTTCTTCTTCCACCTCTTCTTCTTCTTCTTCTTCTTTTTTCTTCTACTTCATCTTCTCCTTCTCCTTCTTCACCTTCTTCTTCTTCTCCTTCTTCTCCTTCTCTTTCTTTTAATCCATAATCTTCTTCTTCTTCGTCTCCTTCTCCTTCTTCTTCTTCTTCTTTTTCGTCTTGTTCTCTTACTCTTCTTCTTCTTCTTCTTCTTCTTCTTTTTCTTCTTCTTCTTCTTCTTCTTCTACTTACACTTTTACTTCTTTTTCTTCTTCTTCTTCATCATCTTCTTATTCTTCTTCATCTTCTGCTTATTCTTCTTCTTGTACTTTTTCTTCTTTTTCTTCTTCTTCCTCTTCTTCTTCTACTTTTTCTTTTTCTTCTTCTTCTTCCCCTTCTTTTTCTTCTTCTTCTTCTTCTTCTTCTTCTCCTTCTCCTTCTCCTTCTTCTTCTTACTCTTTTTCTTCTTCTTCATCTCCTTCGTGTCCTTCTTCATCTCCTTCTTTTTCCTCATCATCTTGTTCTTCTTCTTCTTCCTCTACTACTACAACTACTACAACAAAAATTGCAATTACAGCTTCTTCTACTTCTTCAACTTCTTCTTCTTCTACTTCTACTTTAGTTTCTTCTTGTTCTTCTTGTTCTTCTTCTTCTCCTTCTTCTCTTTTTGTTTCAACTTCTACTTCTTTTTCTTCTTCTTCTTTTTCTTCTTCTCCTTCTTTTCCTACTTCTTCATCTCCTTCTCCTCCTCCTGCTTCTTCTCTTTCTTCATTTTCTTCTTGTCCATCTTTTTCTTCTCCTATTTCTTTTTCTTCTTCACTTTCTTCTTCTTCATTTTCATTTTTCTTCTTATTGTTATGATTCTTGTACTAGATCTTCTTCTTCTTCTTCCTTCTCCTCCTCTATCTTCGCATTCTTCTTCTTCTTCTCGGTCTTCTTCTACTTCTTCTTCTTCTTCTCCTTCTTCTTCTTCTTCATCTTCTCCTTCTCCTTCTTCACCTTCTTCTCCTTCTCTTTCTTCTCCTTCTTCTTTTAATCCATAATCTTCTTCTTCTTCTTCTACTTCTTCTTCTGCTAATTTTACTTCTTCTTCTCCTTCTTCTACTACTTCTTCATCTTCTTCTTCTTCTTTTTCTAGTTCTTCTTCTTCTCTTACTCATCATCTTCTTCTTCTTCTTCTTCTTCTTTTTCCTCTTCTCTTTCATCTTCTTCTTCTTCTTCTTCTCTTCTTCTTCTTCTTCTTTTTCTTCTTCTTATCCTCCTCCTTCTTCTTCTTCTTCTTCATCTTCTTCGTGTCTGTATTCATTTCCTTCTTTTTCCTCATCATCTTGTTCTTCTTCTTCTTTCTGTACTACTACAACTACTACTACAACAATTGCAACTGCTTCTTCTTCTTCTTCTTCTACTTCTTCTTCTTCTACTACTTCTTCTTTTTCTTCTTATTTTTCTTCTTTTTCTTCTTCTCCTTCTTCTCTTT
>JAIUJO010002952.1:42500-47302 GCA_023846275.1 Vanilla planifolia | reverse complement strand
TGTAGTGGAAGAAGAAGAGGAAGCAGAAGAAGAAGAAGAAGATCATGATGATGATGAAGATGAATAGGAGGAAGATGAAGAGGAGGAAGAAAAAGAAGAGAGGAAGAAGAAGAAGAAGATGAAGAAGATGGAGAAGAACAAGAAGAGGAAGAAGAACAACAACAAGAAGTAGAAGAAGAAGAAGAAGAAATATACGAAGAAGAAGAAGTGGAAGAAGAAAAAGAAGAAGAGGAAGATGAAGGGGAAGAAGAAGAAGAAAAAGAAGAAGAAGAAGAAGAAGAAAGAAGAAGAAGAAGAAGAAGAAGAAGAAAAGGAAGAAGAAGAAGAAGAAGAAGAAAAAAGAAGAAGAAGAAGAAGAAGAACAAAAAGAAGTAAAAGAAGAAGAAGATGACGAAGACGTGGAAGAAGAAGAAGAAGAAGAAGTGGAAGAGAAAGAAGAAGAAGAAGAAGAAGAAGAAGAAGAAGAAGAAGAAGAGGTAGAAGAAAAGGAAGAAGAAGAAGAAGAAGAAGATAAAGAAGAATTACAAAAATAAAAATAAGAAGAATAAGAAGTAGAAGGAGTAGTAGTAGTTGTAGTAAAAGAAGAACAAGAAGAAGAAAAAGAAGAAGAGGAAGGAGAAGAAGAAGAAGAAGGAAAAGGAGAAAAACAAGAAGAAGAAGAAGAAGAAGAAGAAGAAGAAAACAAGAAGGGGAAGAAGAAGAAGAAAAAGAAGAAGAAGAAGAAGAAGAAGAAGGACAAGAAGAAGAAGAAGAAGGACAAGAAGAAGAAGAACTATAAGAATAAGAAGATGAAGAAGAGGAAGATGTAGAGGAAGAAGAAGATGGGGAAGAAGAAGAAGAAGAAAATGAAGATGAGGAAGAAAAAAAAGAAGAATAAGAAGAAGAAGAAGAAGAAGAAGGTGAAGAAGAAGAAGAGGATGAAGAAGAAGAGGAAAAGGAAGAAGAAGAAGTAGAAGATGAAGAAAAAGGAGAAGAAGAAGAGGTTGTAGTAGTAGTTGTAGAATAAGAAGAATGAGAAGAAGAAGCAGAAGAAAAAGAATAATAATAATAATAATAAGAAGATGAAGAAGAAAAAAATGAAGAAGCAAAGGAAGAAGTAGAAGAAGAAGAAGATGAAGAAGAAGAAGAAGAAGAAGAATAAGAAGAAGAAGAAGAAGAAGTGGTGGAAGAAGATGAAGGGGATGAAGGAGAAGAAGAGAAAGTACAATAAAAATAGGAAGAAGAAGAAGAAGAAGAAGAAGAAAAAGTCGAAGAAGAAGTAGAAGAAGTAAGAGAAGTAGAAGAAGAAGAAGATGATGATGAAGAAGTGGAAAAAGAAGAAGATGAAGAGAAACAAGCAGAAGAAGAAAAAGAAAAAGAAGAAGAAGCAGAAGAAAAGGAAGAAGTATAAGAAGAAGAAGAAGAAAAAGAAGAAGAACAAGAACAAGGAGGAGAAGAAGAAGAAGAAGACAAAGGAGAAAGGAAGAAGAAGCAGGAGAAGAAGGGCAAGAAGAAGAGGAAGATGAAGAAGTAGAAGAAGAAGAGGAAGAAAGAGAAGAAGAAGACGAAGAAGAAGAAGACGATCAAGAAGAAGAAGAAGACGATCAAGAAGAAGAAGAAGAAGTAGTATTAGTCGTAGTTCTAGTGGAAGAAGAAGAGGAAGGAGAAGAAGTAGAAGATCATGATGATGATGAAGAGGAAGAGGAGGAAGATTAAGAGAAGGAAGAAGAAGAAGAAGAAGAAGAAGAAGAAGACGAAGAAGATGATGAAGAAGAAGAAGAAGAACAAGAAGAACAACAATAAGAACAACAAGAAGAAGAAGAAATATAAGAAAAAGAAAAAGAAAAAGAAGAAGAATAAGAAGAAGAAGATGATGATGATGAAGAAGAAGAAGAAGAAGAAGAACAAAAAGAAGAAGAAAAAGAAGAAGAAGAAGAGGAATAAGAAGAAGATGAAGAAGAAGAAGACGAAGAAGTGGAAGACGAAGAAGAAAATTATGAAGAAGAAGAACAAGAACAAAAAGACAAAAGAAGAAGATGATGATGAAGAAGTGGAAGAAGAAGATGAAGAAGAGGTAGAGGAGAAAGAAGCAGAAGAAGAAGAAGAAGAAGAAGAGGTAGAAGAAAAGGAAGAAGAGGAAGAAGAACAAGAAGAAGATAAAGAAGAAGAAAAAAATAAGAAGAATAAGAAGCAGGAGTAGTAGTAGTAGTTGTAGTAGAAGAAGAATAAGAAGAAGAAAAAGAAGTAGAAGAAGGATAAGAAGAAGAAGGCAACGGAGAAAAGCAAAAAGAGGAAGAAGAAGAAGAAGAAGACGGAGAAAAAGAAGGCGATCAAGAAGAAAAAGAAGAAGAAGAAGAAGGAGAAGAAGAAGAATTGAAGTAGTAGTAGTAGAAGAAGAAGAAGGAGAAGAAGAAGAAGAAGAAGACGATGGTGATGATGAAGAAGAAGAGGAGGAACATGAAAAGGAGGAAGAAGAAGAAGAAGAGGAAGAAGAAAAAGATGAAGAAAAAGAAGAAGAAGAAAAAGAACATCAACAACAAAAAGAAGAAATAGAAGAAAAAGAAGAAGAAGAAGAAGAAGAAGAAGAAGAAGAAGAAGAAGAAGCAGAAGAAGAAGAAGAAGAAGAAGAAGAAGAAGAAAATTATGAAGAAGTAGATGAAGAACAAAAAGTAGTAGTTGAAGAAGAAGAAGAAGAAGGGTATGAAAGAAGAAGACATAAAAGAAGAAGAAGAAGAAGAAGTGGAAGAAGAAGTAGAAGACGACGAAGATGAAGAAGAAAAGTAAGAAGAAGAAGATGAAGTTGAAGAAGAAGAAGAAGAAGTAGAAAAAGTAGAAAATGTAGAAGAAGAGGAAGAAGAAGAAGAAGAAGATGATGATGAAGAAGTAGTTGTAGAAGAAAAAAATTGGAAGAGGAAGGAAAAGAAGAAGAAGATAAGAAGAAGAAGAAGAAGAAGAAGAAGATGAGGAAGATGAAGAGAATAACATAAGAAGTAGGAGTAATAGCAATAGAATGAGAAGAAGAAGAAGAAGATGATGATGATGATGATGATAATGATGAAGAAGAAAAGGAGGAGGAATAAGAAAAGGAGGAAGAAGTAGAAGAAGAGGAAGAAGAGGTAGGCAAAGTTGAAGAAGAAGAAGAAGAAGAAGAACAATAACAACAACAAGAAGAACAAAAATAGAAGAAAAAGAAGAAGAAGAAGAAGAGGAGGAGGATGAAGATGATGACAATGAAGAAGTGGAAGAAGAATAGGAAGAAGAAGAAGAAGAGGAAGGAGAGGTAGAAGAAGAAGAAGAAGAAGAATAAATATAAGAATTAGAAGACGCAGAAGAGGAAGAGGAAGAAGAAGTAGACAAAGAGGAGGAAGAAGAAGGAGAAAAAGAAGATGAAGAAGAAGAAGAATGAGAAGAAGAAGAGATAGAACTTGAATAAGAAGAAGAGGGAGAAGAAGGAGAATTAGAAGAAGTAAAAGAAGGCTAAGAAGATGAAGAAGTAGAGGAAGAAGAAGAAGAAGAAGAAGAAGAAGAAGTAGAAGAAGAAGAAGAAAAAGAAGAAGAAGACAAAGAAGAAAAAGAAAATGAAGAAGAAGAAGAAGAAGAGGTAGTAGTAGAAGAAGAAGTAGAAGAACGAGAAGAAGTAGAAGAAAAAGAATAAGAAGAAGAAGAAGAAGAGGAAGAAGAAGAAGAAAAGGAAGAAGCAGAAGAAGTAGAAGAAGAAGAAGAAGAAGAAGAGGTAGAAAAAGAAGTAGAAGAAGAATAAGAAGAAAAGGAAGAAGAAGAAGAGGAAGAAGAAGAAGGGGATGAAGGAGAAGAAAAGGAAGAACAAAAAAAATATAGAAGAAGAAGAAGAAGGAGAAAAAGAAGAAGAAGTAGGAAAAGTAGTATAAGAAGAAGATGAAGAAGTGGAAAAAGAAGAAGAAGAAGAAAAAGAAGAAGAAGAAGAAGAAGGAGAAGAAGAAAAAGAAGAAGAAGAAAAATAAAAATAATAACAATAAGTAGAAGAAGTAGAAGAAGGAGTAATAGTAGTGGTAATAGAAGAAGAAGAAGAAGAAGAAGAAGGAGAAGAAGAAGGCAAAGAAGAAAGGAAGAAGAAGAAGAAGTAGGGCAACAAGAAGAGGAAGAGGAAGAAGAAGAAGGAGAAGAAGAAGAAGAAGAAGAAGAAGAAGAAGACGCAAAAGAAGAAAATGATCAAGAAGAAAAAGAAGAAGAAGAAGAAGAAGTAATAGTAGTAGTTGTTGTAGTAGAAGAAGAAGAAGAAGGTCAAGAAGAAGAAGGTCAAGAAGAAGAAGAAGAAGATGATGATGATGAAGAAGAAGAGGAGGAAAAAGAGGAAGAAGATGAAGACAAAGAAGATGAAGAAGAAGAAGAACAAGAAGAAATAAAACAACAAGAACAAGAAGAAGAAGAATAAATATAAGAAAAAGAAGAAGAAGAAGAAGAAGAAGAAGAAGAAGAGGAAGAAGAAGAAGAAGAAGGAGAAGGAGAAGAAGAAGAAGAGGAAGATGAAGAGGAAGAAGAAGAAGAAGGAGAAGCAGAAGAAGAAGAAGAAGAAGAAGAAGAAGAGGAAGAAGAAGAAGAAGAAGAAGAAGAAGAACAAGCGGAAGAAGAAGAAGAAGAAGAAGTGCAATAAGACGAAGATGAAGAAGAAGAAAAAAGATCAAGAAGAAGAAGAAGAAGAGGAAGAAGGGGAAGAAGAAGAAAATTATGAAGAAGAAGAAGGAAAAAAGAAGTAGAAGAAGAAGAAGAAGATGAAGAAGTGTAAGAAGAAGAAGAAGAAGAAGAGCAAGAAGAAGAAGAAGAAATGAAGAAGAAAATGAAGAAGA
>JAIUJO010002952.1:10000-17500 GCA_023846275.1 Vanilla planifolia | reverse complement strand
CAAGAAGAAGATGATGATGAAGAAGAGGGAAAACAAGAAGAACAAGAGGAAATTGAAGTAAAGGAAGAAGAAGAAGAGGAAGAGGAAGAAGAAGAAGAAGAAGAAGAACAAGATGAAGAAGAAGAAGACGAAGAGGAAGAGGAAAAAGAAGAAGATGATGATGAAGATGAAGAAAAAGATGAAGAAAATGAAGAAGAAGAAGAAGAAGTAGAAGAAAAAGAAGATGAAGATGATAAAAAAGAAAACGAAGAAGAAGAAGAAGAAGTGGAAGAGGAAGAGGGAGAAGGAGAAGAAGAAGATGAAGAAGAAGAAGAGGAAGGAGAGGAAGAAGAAGAAGAGGAAGAAGAAGAATAAAAAGTAGAAGAAAAAGAAGAAGAAGAAGAAGATGAAGAAGAAGAAGAAGAGAGAGAAGTAGTAGTAGAAGAAAAGGTAGAAGATGAAGAAAAAGAAGATGAAGATGATGAAGAAGAATAAGAAAAGGGAGAAGAGAAAGAAGAAGAATAGGAATAAGAATAGGAAGAGGCAAATGAAGTAGAAGTAGAAGTAGAAGAAGAAGAAGAAGAGGAATAAAAAGAAAAGGAGGAAGTAGAAGAGGAGTAGGAGGAAGAAGAAGAGAAAGAAGATGACGAAGAAGAAGAACAAGAAAAAGTAGTAGAAGAAGAAGAAGAAGAAGAAGAAGATAGAGAAGAAGAAGAGGAAGAAGAAGAAGCGAAAGAAGAAGAAGAAGAAGAAGAAAGAGAAGAAGAAGAAGAAGAGTAAAAAGAACAAGATGAAGTGCAAGAAGTAAAAGAAGAAGACAAAGATGAAGTGGAAGAAGCAGAAGCAGAAGAAGAAGAAGATAAGGAAAAAGAAGAAGAAGACGAAGAAGAAGAAGAGGAAGAAGAACAAGAAGAAGAAGAAGAAGAAGAAGAAGATGACGAACAAGAGGAAGAAGAAAAGAAGAGCAAGAAGAAGAAGAAGTAGAAGAACAAGAGATAGAAGAAGGAGAATTAGAAAAAGAAGACAGTGAAGAAGAAGAAGTGGAAGAAATAGAAGAAGAAGAAGAAGAAGAAGAAGAAAAAGAATAAGAAGAAAAGAAAGGAGAAGAAGAAGAGGAGGAAGAAGAAGTAGAAGAAGAAGGAGAAGATGAAGAAGAAAAAGATGATGAAGAAGAAGAAGAATAAGATGAAGAAGAAGAAGATGAAGAAGAATAATAAGAAGTAGAAGAAATAGAAGAGGAGGAAGAAGAACAAGAAGAGAAGAAGAAGAATAAGAAGAGGAAGAAGAAGAAAAAGAAGAAGAAGAGGAGAAGGTAGAAGAAGAAGAAGAAGAAGTTGAAGAAGGAGAAGAGAAGAAGAAAAAGAGAAGATGAAGAAGAAGTAGAAGAAGTAGAGGAAGTAGAAGATGTAGAAGAGAAAGAAGAAGAAGAAGAAGAAGAAGAAGAAGAAGATGAAGAACAATAAGGATAGGAAGAAGAAGAAGAAGAAAAGGATGAAGAAGAGCAAGAAGATGGAGAAGGAGACGAGAAAAAAGAAGAAGAAGAAGAAGAAGAAGAAGAAGATGATGAAGAAGAAGAAGAAGAAGAAGAGGAAGAACAAAGAAGAAGTAGAAGAAGAAGAACTAGAAGAAGATGAAGAAGAAGAAGAAAATGAAGAAGAAGAAGAACAAGAAACTAAAGAAGTAGCAGAAGAGGAAGAGGAAGAAGAAGAAGAAGATAATAATGTGGAAGAGGAAGAAGAAGAAGAAGAAAAAGAAGATGAAGAGGAAGAAGGAGGGAGAAGAGCTGGAAGGAGAAGAAGAAGAAGAAAAAGAAAAAGAAAATGAAGAAGAGGAAGTAAAAGAAGTGGTGGAAGAAGAAGAAGAGGAAGAAGAGAATGAAGAAGAAGATGAAGAAGAAGAAGAAGAAAATGAAGGCAAAGAAGAAGAAGAAAGGGAAGGAGAAATGGAAGAAGACGAAGTAGAAGAAGAAGAAGAAGATGGAGATGAAGATGAAGAAGAAGAAGAAAAAGATGACGAAGAAGAAGAAGAAGAAGAAAAAGATGACGAAGAAGAAGAAGAAGAAGAAGAAGAAGAAATGTGGAGGAATAAGAAGAAGAGGAAGAAGAAGATGATAACGGAGGCAAAGAAGAAGAAGAAGAACAAGAAGAAGACGAAGAAGAAGGAGAAGAAGAAGAGGAAGAAGAAGATGATGAAGAGGTAGAAGAAGAAGAAGAAGAAGAAAAAGAAAAAGGAGAGGAAGTGGAGGAGGAGGAGGAAGAGCAAGAAGAACAAGAACCAGACTAGGAAGAAGAAGAAGACGAAGTAGAAGAAGACGAAGAACAAAATGAAGAAGAAGAAGGAGATGAAGAACAAGAAGAAGAAAACAAAAAGAGGATGAAGTAGAAGAAGTGAAAGAAGAGGAAGAAGAGGAAAAAGAAGAAGAAGAAGAAGAAGAAGAAGAAGAAGAAGGTGAAGAAGAAGAACAAGAAGATGAACATGGCAAAGAAGAGGAAGAAGTCAAGGAAGAAAAAGAATAAGAAATAGAAGAAGATGAAGATGAAAAAGAAGAAGAATAAGGAGATGGAGAAGATGAGGAAGAAAATCATGAAGGGGAAAAAGAAGATGAAGAAGGGATAGAAGAAGAGAATAAGAAGAAGAGGAAAAAGATGAAGAAGAATACGAAGAAGAAGAAGTAGAGGAGGAAGAAGAAGAAGAAGTAAAAGAAGAAAAAGAACAAGAAGAAGAAGAAGTTGATGAGGAAGAAAAAGAAGAGGATGATGAAGAAGAAGAAGAAGAAAAGGAAGAAGTGGAAGAAGAAGAAGAAGAAAAGAAGGAGAAGGGGCAGAAGAAGGGGAATGCGAAGAAAGTGATGAAGAAGAAGAATAATAAGAGCAAGAATAATAATAATAGTAATTATATAATAATAATAGTAAAAATAATAATAGTAAAAATAATAATAGTAATAATAATAATAAGAATTAAATGAAGAGGAAGAAGGAGAAGAAGAAGGGGAAGAAGAAGACAAAGATGAAGAAGAGGAAAAAGAGGAGAAAAAGAAGAAAGAAGAACAAGAAGAAGAAGATGAGAAAAATAGAAGAAGCAGAAGAAGGAGGAGAAGAAAAAGAAGAAGAGGAAGGTAAGCGAGAAGAAGAGCAGGAAAATGGAGAAGAGGAAGTAGAAGAAGAGGAAGAAGAAGAAGAAAAGAGAAGAAGAGGAAGAAGAATAAGAATAAGAAGAAGAAGAAAAAGAAGAAGTAGAAGTAGAAAAGGTTGAAGAAGAAGAAGAAGTAGAAGGAAGAAGATGAAGAAGAAAAAGAAGAAGAATAATAAGAAGAAGAGGAAGAAGAAGGAAGAAAAAGAAGAAGAAGAAGAGGTAGAAGAGGAAGAAGAAGAACATGATGATGAAGAAGAACAAGAGCAAGGAAGAAGAAGAGGAGGAGGAAGAAGAAGAAGAAGAAGAAGAAGAAGAGGAACAAGAAGAAGAAGAAGACGAAGAGGAAGAAGAAGAGGAAGTAGAAAACGAAGAAGAAGAAGAAAAAAAAGAAGAGGAAGAAGAAGGAGAAGATAAACATAAAGATGTAGTATGAGAAGTAGATGAAAAAAATAAGGAAGAAGAAGAAAAAGAGGATAGCAAGAAGAAGAAGAAGAAAAAGAAGAGAATGAAGAAGATGAAGAAGAAGATGGGCTTGAAAAAGAAAAAAGGAGGACAAGAAAAAGAATGAGAAGAAGAAGAAGAGAAGAAGAAGAAGAAGAAGAAGAAGATGATGAAGAAGAAGATGAAGAATAAGAACAAGTAGATGAAGGTGAAGAAGAAGAGGAAGATGTAGAAGAGGAAGAAGGCGACGAAGAAGAAGAAGAATAGAAATAAGAAGAAGACAAAGAAGAACATGAAGAAGAAGAAGAAGAGGAAGAAGAAGAACATGATGATGATCAAGAAGAAGAAGAAGGAAATGAAGTAGAAGGAGAAGAAGTAGAGCAAGGAAGAAGAAGAAGAAGAAGAAGAAGTTGAAGAAGAGGAAGAAGAAGAAGATGAAGTAGAAGAGGAAGAAGAAGAAGAAGAAGAAGATGTAGAAGTAGAAGAAGAAGAAGAAGTGGAAAACAAAGAAGAAGAAGAAGAAGAAGAAGCCAAAGAAGAAGAAGAAGAAGATGAAGAAGAAGCCAAAGAAGAAGAAGAAGAAGAGTGAAGAAGTTGTAGAAGAGGAAGAAAAAATGAGGAAGAAAAAGAACAAGAAGATAAGAATAACAATAATAATAACAACACTAATAATAAAAAGAAGAAGAAATAAAAGAAAAAGAAGATGATGAAGAAGAAGAAGAAGACGAAAAAGAAGAAGAAAAAGAAGAAGAGGAAAAAGAACAAGATGAAGAAGAAGAAGAAGAAGAAGAAGAATAAGAAGAAGAAGAATAAGAAGAAGAAGAAGAAGGAGGAGAAAAAGAGGAAGTAGAAGGAGAAGAACAAGAGGAAGATGATGATGAAGAAGAGGGAAAAGAAGAAGAACAAGTGGAAATTTAAGTAGAGGAAGAAGAAGAACAAGAGGAAGAGGAAGAAGAAGAAAAACAAGAAGAACAAGAAGAAGAAGAAGAAGACGAAGATGAAGAGGAAAAAGAAGAAGAACAAGATGATGTAGCAGAAGTGGAAGAAGAAGAAGAAGATGAGATGATGAAGAAGAAAAAGATGAAGAAAATGAAGAAGAAGTAGAAGTAGAAGAAGAAGAAGAAGATGATCAAAAAGAAGAAGAAGAAGAGGAAGAGGAAGAGGGAGAAGGAGAAGAAGAAGATGAAGAAGAAGAAGAGGAAGGAGAGGAAGAAGAAGAAGAGGAAGAAGAAGAAGAAAAAGTAGAAGAAAAAGAAGAAGAAGAAGAAGATGATGAAGAAGAAGAAGAAAAAGAAGTAGTAGTAGAAGAAAAGCTAGAAGATGAAGAAAAAGACGATGAAGAAGAATAAGAAAAAGGAGAAGAGCAAGAAGAAGAATAGGAATAAGAATAAAAAAGTGGTAAATGAAGTAGAAACAGAAGTAGAAGAAGAAGAAGAAGAGGAATAAAAGGAAGAGAGGAAGTAGAAGAAGGGTAGGAGGAAGAAGAAGAGAAAGAAGATGACGAAGAAGAAGAACAAGAAAAAGTAGTAGTAGAAGAAGAAGAAGAAGAAGAAGAAGAAGAAGAAGACAAAGAAGAAGAAGAGGAAGAAGAAGAAACGAAAGAAGAAGATGAAGAAGAAAGAGATGAAGAAGAAGAAGAGGAAAAAGAACAAGATGAAGAAGATGAAGAAGAAGAAGAACAGGAATAAGAAGAAGAAGAAGAAGACAAAGATGAAGTGAAGAAGAAAAAGTTGAAGAAGAAGAAGAAGAAGAAGAAGAAGATGAAGAACAAGAGGAAGAAGAAAAGAAAGAGGAAGAAGAAGAAGAAGTAGAAGAACAAGAGAGAGAAGAAGGAGAATTAGAAAAAGAAGACGGTGAAGAAGAAGAAGTGGAAGAAATAGAAGAAGAAGAAGAAGAAGAAGAAGAAGAAAAAGAATAAGAAGAAGAGAAAGGAGAAGAAGACGAAGTAGTAGAAGAAGAAGAAGAGGAGGAAGAAGAAGAAGTAGAAGAAGAAGGAGAAGATGAAGAAGAAAAAGATGATAAAGAAGAAGAAGAATAAGATGAAGAAGAAGAAGAAGATGAAGGAGAATAATAAGAAGTAGAACAAGTAGAAGAGGAGGAAGAAGAAGAAGAAGAGGAAGAAGAAGAAGAATAAGAAGAGGAATAAGAAGAAAAAGAAGAAGAAGAGGAGAGGTAGAAGAAGAAGAAAAAGAAGATGGAGAAGAAGAAGAGAAGAAGAAAAAGAAGAAGATAAAGAAGAAGTAGAAGAAGTAGAAGAAGTAAAAGATGTAGAAGAGAAAGAAGAGAAGAAGGAAGAAGAAGAAGAGGAAGAACAAGAAGGATAGGAAGAAGAAGAAGAAGAAGAAGAAGAAGAAAAGGATGAAGAAGAGTAAGAAGATGGAGAAGGAGACGAGAAAGAAGAGGAAGAAGAAGAAGAAGAAGATGATTAAGAAGAAGAAGAAGAAGAAGAAGAAGAGGAAGAAGAAGAAGAAGTAGAAGAAGAAGAAGCAGAAGAAGATGAAGATGAAGAAGAAGAAGAAAAAGAACAAGAACAAGAAGAAGCAGAAGAGGAAAAGGAAGAAGAAGAAGATGATAATAATGACGAAGAGGAAGAAGAAGAAGAAGAAGAACAAGATGAAGAGGAAGAAGGAGGAGAAGAACTGGAAGAAGAAGGAGAGGAAGAAGAAGTAGATGAAGTAGAAGAAGAAGAAGAAGAAGAAGAAAAAGAAAAAGAGAGGAGGAAGAAAAAGAAGTGGTGGAAGAAGAAGAAGAAGAAGAAGAATACAAAGAAGTGGTAGAAGCATAAGGAGAAGAGGAAGAAGAGGAAGATGAAGAGAAAAAAGAAGAAGAAGGAGAAGTTGAAGAAGAAGAAGAAGAAGAAGAAGAAGAGGAAGAACAAGTAGTAGAAGAAGAAGAAGAAGAAGAAGAAGAAAATGATGATAAGAAGAAGAAGAAGAAGAAGAGGAAGAAGAAGCAGAAGAAGAAGAAGAAGAAGGGGAAGAAGAGAGGAAGAAGAAGAAAGAAGAAGAAGAAGAAGAAGGAGAAGAAGAAGAATGAGAAGAAGAAGAAGAAGAAGAAGAAATGGAAGAGGAAGAAGAAGAAAAAAAAGAAGAAGAATAGGAAGAAGAAGAAGAAGAAGAGGAAGAGGAGGAAGAAGAAGAAGATAAAATAGAAGAAGAAGAAGAAAAAGTAGAGGAGGAAGTAGAAAAGGGGGAAGAAGAAGAAGAAGTGTAAGAAGAAGAAGTAGAAGAAGAACAAGAAGAGGACATAAAAGAAGATTTAGAAGAAGAACAAGAAGAAGAAGAAGTAGAAGAAGAAGAAGAACAAGATGAAGAAGAAGTAGAAGAAGAAGAAGAAGAAGAAGAAGAAGAAGAAGAAAAAAGAAGATGAAGAAGAGGAGGAGATAGATAGAAGAGGAGGAAGAGAAGAGAAAGTAGGAGGAGGTAGAATAAGAGGAAGAAGAAGATGAGAATCAAAAGAAGAAGTAGAGTAGGATGAAGTAGAAGAATTTGAAGAAGTAGATGTAGAAGAAGAAAAAGAAGAGGAAGAGGAGGAAGAAGAAGAAGAAGAAGAAGGTCGAGGAGAAGAAGAAAAAAATTAGGAGAAGAGGTAGGAGGAGGAGGAGGAGGAGGAGAAGAAGAAGAAGAAGAAGAAGAAGAAGAAGAAGAAGAAGAAGAAGAAGAAGAAGAAGAAGTAGACGAAGAAGAAGATGGAGAAGAAGAAGAGAAAGAAGAGGAAGGGGAAGAAGAAGAGGAAGAAGAAGACAAGGAGAAGAGAAGTAGTAGAAGAAGGAGAAGAAGAAGAAGAAGAAGAAGAGGAAAAAAACAAAACAAGAACAGGAAAAATAAGAAGAGGAAGCAGAAGAAGAAGAAGAAGAAGAAGAAGAAGAAGGAAAAGAAGAAGATGAAGAAGAAAATGAAGAAAAAAAAGAAGGAAAAACGAAGAGGAAGAAGAAGAAGAAGAAGAGGA
>JAIUJO010001787.1:32500-35000 GCA_023846275.1 Vanilla planifolia | reverse complement strand
TCTTCTTCTCCTTCCTCTTCTTCTTCTTCTCCTTCCTCTTCTTTTTCTTCTTCCTCTGCTTCTTGATCTTCTTCTTCTTCTTCTTCTTCTTCTTCTTCTTCTTCGTCTTCCACTTCTTCTTCTTCTTCTAATTCTAATTCTTTATCTTCTTCTTATTATTATTATTCTTCTTCTTCTTCTTCTCCTTCTTCTTCTCTTTCAACTTCTTCTTGTTCTTCTTTTTCTTCGACTTTTCCTTCTTTTTCTTCTTCTTCTTCTTCTTCTTCTTCTTCTTCTTCTTCTGCCTCTTCCAATTTTTGTTATTATTGTTCTTCTTCTTCTTTTCTTCTTCTTTTTCGTCTTCTATTTCATCTTCTTGTTCTTGTTTTTCATTGACTACTTGTGCTTGTTAATCTTTTTCTTTTTCTTCTCCTTCTTCTTCTTCTTCTTTTTCTTCTCCATCTTCTTCTTCTTCTTCTTCTTCTTCTTCTACTTCTTCACCATAATCATCATCATCATATTCTTCTTCTTCTTCTTCTTTTTTCTTCTTCTTCTTCTTCTTCCTCTTCCAATTTTTGTTCTTCTTCTTCTTCTTCTTCCTCTTCATCATCCTCTTCCTCTGCTTCTTCTTCTTCTTCTGCTTCTTCTTCCTCTTCTTAAGCTTCTTCTTCATTATCTTCTTCTTCTTCTTCTTCTTCTTCATCTTCTTCTTGTTCTTCTTCTTCTTCTCCGTATTCCTCTTCTTCTTCTCCTTCGTCTTCTTCTTCTTCATTTTCTTCTTCTTCTACTCCATCTTCTTATGCTTCTTCTTCTTCTTTATTCTTCTCCCTCTTCTTTATCATCTTGATCTTCTTCTTCTTCCTCTTCATTATCTTCCTCATCTTCTTTTTCTTCCTCTTCTTCTTCGTCTCCATCATCATCTTCTTCTTGTTCTTTTCTTTTTTCTCTTCTGCTTCTTCTTCTTCTTCCACATCCTCTTCTTCTACTTTTGCTTCTTCTTCTTCATCTACTTTTTCTTTTCCTTCTTCTTCTTGTCCTTCTTCTTCTTCTTCTTCTTCTTCTTATTCTTATTCTTATTCTTATTCTTATTCATCTTCTTCTTCTTCATTATCATCTTCTTCTTCTTCTTCTCCTTCTTCCACCTCTTCTTCATCTTCAACTTCTTCTTCTTCTCATTCATCATCTTCATATTCTTCTTCTTCCTTTTCTTCTTCTTCTTCAACATCTTCTTCATTCTCTTCTTCATCATCATGATCTTCTTTTTCTTCTTCTTCTTTTTCTTCTTCTTCCTCTTTGTCTTCTTCTTTTTCTTCTTCTACTACTACTACTTTTTCTTCTTCTTTTTTCTTATTCCTTTTCTTCATCTACATTTTGTTATTCTTCTTCTTCTTCTTCGTCTTCTTCTTCTTCTTCGTCTTCTTCTTAATCTTCTACATGTTGTTCTTCTTCTTCTTTTTCTTCTTCTTCGTCATCTTCTTCATCTTCTTCTTACTCTTCTTTCTCTTCTTCTTCTTCTACTTCTTCTTCTTCTTCTTCTTCGTCCTCTTCTTCTTCTTTTGCTTCTTCTTTTTCATCTACATTTACTTTTTCTTCTCCTTCTTCTCCTTCTTCTCCTTCTTCTTCTTCTTCTTCTCCTTCTCCTTACACTTCTTCGTATTCATCTTCTTCTTCTTCTTCTTCTCCTTCATCTTCAAGTTCTTCTTCTTTCTTTTCTTCTTCTTTTACATCTTCTTCATCCTCTTCTTCTTCATCATCATCATCATCTTCTTCTTCTTCTTCTTTTTCTTCTTCTTCTTCATCTTCATTATCATCTTCTTCTTCTGCTTCTTCTCCTCCTCCTCCTTCTTCTTCTCCTTCGACTTCTTCTTCTTCTTTATTTTCTTCTTTTTTCTCTTCTTCTTTTTCTTCTCTTCCTCTTTATAATCATAATCTTCTTCTTCTTCTCCATCTTCTTGTCCAAATTCTTTTTCTTCATCTTCTTCTCTTTCTTCTTCTTCTTCTTCTTCTTCTTCTTTTTGCTTCTTCTTCTTCTTCTCCTACTTCTTCTCCTTCTACTTCTTATTCTTCTTCTTCTTGTTTTGGTTCTTCTTCTTCAACTCCTTCTTCTACTTCTTCTTTTCTTCTCTTACTTCTTGTTCTTCTTCTTCTTCTCCTTCACCTTCTTCTTATTCTCCTTCTTCTTTTTCGTCTTCTTCTTCTCCTCCTCCTCCTCCTCCTTCTTCTTCTTCTCCTTGATCTTCTTCTTCTTCTTCTTCTTCTTCTTCTTCTCCTTCTTCTTCTTCATCTTCTTCTTCAACATCTTCTTCTGCTTATTCTTCTTCTTCTTCTTAATCCTCCTCGTCTTCTTCTGCTTCTACTTGTTCTTCTTCTACTTCTTCTTCCTCTTCTTCTTCTTCTACTTCTTCTTCTACTACTACTACTACTTCTTTTTCTTCTTCTTCTGCTACTATTACTTCTTCTTCTTCCTCTTCCTCATTATCTTGCTCATCTTCTTTTTCTTCCTCCTTCTTCTTCTCCTTCG
>JAIUJO010001787.1:5000-25000 GCA_023846275.1 Vanilla planifolia | reverse complement strand
AATAAAGTTTGCTTTAGTGTGCGATATTATTATTGTTAAATTTTTTGTTGAAGAACAATAAAGGGATTACTTGTATTAGTGGAGCTTGCACAACACAAATTATTTATATAAATAAAAAAGATTATTTAGATTGTAAGTATTATATAGTCATGCTTGGAGAAGATTTGACTACTTAATATTAACAAAATATCATCCACCTTAAAATTATAGAAGGTAAAATAAGTCAAAGAAATATTCTAGGATTAAGTGTAGAATTTTAATGATGAAATAAAGAATTTATTTAAGAATAAAGTTTTTGAGCTATGTTTTTGATATATTGATTAGTGAGAAAATCTTATATAGAATCATGATAAAAAAGTTATGGTTAATTATGAGGATACTAAACTTTGATGAATTTTTTAAGTCTTTTCAATTGGATTAGAGAAATTTAATTGTTCAATGAAAACACTAATTTTAATTTTTTAACAAATGTATTCACAAAAACAAAGTAAATAAAACATTAAAAAAGACGAAATTTGGAAATGTAGTTGGATTAAAAACATCTTTTGTTGTTGTTTGAAAATTTTTAGGAAAAACAACCATATTTTGGCTTACAAAACTACACAATATTTTTCTAAAGACAATATATTAGAAGAATGACATAAAAGTATGTTGATATTTTTCCATAAAAATAAAAGTGATATGTGCAAAAATGTAATTATAGAAAAATTAAGTTTGTAAGTATTGATTTTAAATCATAGGGATAAAATTATTGAACATAAATAATAATATAATACTAATATATCTCATAATGATTTTTAAATTTATATTAGGAAGGTTGACCATGATGCTACGTATTAAAAGATTAAGACAAGAAAAATGAACCCTTAATTTTTTTTATTAAAAATGACAACATAATATTAATAGAAGTATATTAAAAGATTCTCGTAAAGAAACTAGTTAATGCTTTATATATTTAAGTCATTAAGTATGTTTAAATGATTTGTGTATGCATTGTAAGAGAACAGTCTAAAGAATTTGTAATTATATTGAGATTTATGAAGACTTTAGATTAAATTTGTATCTTTTTGTATTATTTATGAATTCTTTATATTGTCAAATCTATGGTTAAGAGCTTTAGTATATACATTTGTTTTCAATATTATTCATTTTGATAATACTAATAAAGAAGTTTAAGCTAAATTATACTTATAAAAAATATCTTTGGAGTCAAACATAAAATAATGATCATAATTAATAATCATAAAATATTAAAGAATACGGGATTTAATTATTTTAGATTTATAATTCAAAATAATAGCAAAACAAATGGAGATGTAACTTAAACTGGTCTTATGAAATGGGCAAAATGGGTGATGAATCTTATGAAAATAGAGGGCTTGACTATTTGCTTATGATAATGTTGTTTTTAATTTGTTTTAGTACCCATGTCGCTTTTGCTAATCATTCTTAGATTCATATTGCAGACCTTCACAATGTTCTTCGTGGGATTAATGGCCATCTCTCCGAATATAATCTCGAGCAGTTTTGTGTCAAATGATGGGACTTTTAACTCAATTGCCCTCTCAAAGGCATCTCTTTCGTCATCCATGATCATCCCTTCTATCAAACATGAACATATAAAAAATGTTCAACTAACATTGAAGTGTTCATTATTATTCAAAATGTCTAGCAGGTCCTTTTTTACCTGCTATGGGGATTACATTTTTGTTTTCTTTTTTTTACTTTCTTTTTCCACATGCATGTTGTGAGTTACGAAAATCAAATTTTGGTCACAAGAAATTTAATTTATTGTTAAAGGGATTTAATCAAAAATTTCATTTAGAGGTTGTAAATCTTGCTTGGAGCAATTGCAACCACATATGATTTCACTAGTTTTTTTTTAAATCCAGTTCACTAGTTGTAATGTTTAGAATGCATGGTTACTTTATGTTGCTGATTGAATTTTCTATGGTTCTGTTGAAATGATTTCTTTGTAATTGGTTGTTCTATGTTCTTCAGGCCTTTTTGTTGCTGCAAGAGGTTAAGAATGAGAGGACCATGTTGCTTCGATTTTTCCAACAACCAAGACTAGTTTTGACATGTATTACCTAATCTTGGTATGTACAAATATTATACATGTTATGTTTTAGATGAATACATAAAAAATTAATTTTAAATTTATGTTTCAATTATCCCTTTGAAAGCTTTTTTTTAATAATATTGACTACCAAAATATAACTTACATTCATGAGACTTATAACTTTGCCCACACATGACTTTATGATTTGTTGACCATTACTTGATTTGGCACATTTATCATGCTACAAATCTCTAAAATTTCAAATACCTATTAGTGTTGAAAAACATCTCATGTCATTCTTTTAATTTTGGGTTTTGTAAGAATGCTTGAGATCTTTACTTTATCATGCTTTTCATTCAATAATGTCACCCTTGAGCACATAATAGCAATTTATTTTAACAATATACTGATATTTTTTCATTTTTTTAAAATTTTCTAACAATAAATACTACATGAAAATGAATTCTTAGAACTTCCTTAGCTTTACCTAAAACACATACCTTTATGTCACCTAGCCATTACTTGATGTGACACATCAAATTTTAACAAACAACCAAGGCCAAGTTGTAGAGGAACACATCTTCTTGGTCTGGCTCTTAACAAAAACCAACCCATGCCAAGCTCAGAATAAAGATGAAGTATTGGCTTATTGCTAAAGAACCAAGAAGCATGTGTCAAATCATCATTAATGAAAAAGAGGGACTCCTCCATCTTTTCTTTCCGAACTCATCATGTTAGCATTTCTTGTGGAGTTAAACTTGCAAACGAAATCATTGCACCTCTCTCTTTGTGAAATCAGATAGCCGGAGACTGGGAGAGGTCCAGCTCATCGTCCTTCTTTCACAACGGACATCTCTGCTACAGTAGACTGACAGTGATCGGTTCTGTTGTCTCCCGCACAAGATCCTAGTTTCTCCCCAACAACAAACTGACAATCTTCACATCTCCTATAATGGACATAGTTTTTTAAAAGAGATATTTTTTTAATTTATATTTAAAATTGGTTAATCAAAGATTTTTTTGAAACAAAATAAATTTGTGTTGACCAGTCGTGATTATTAGTCCAAAATGTTGTCAACCTTCTTGACCTTGACACCCAAACTTAATTATTGAAGACATCCGAGCTTTGGGCTATTTTCCTATTAGCATTTTGGTCATTCTGTTACTAAGTTTGGGCATTTCTTGATATGCAAATGGGTGTTATTTGAACTAGTGGCAAGCAATCATAGTAAGTCTACAAACTAATTTTTGTGTCACTTTTGACCTCATTGGAGTATAGTTAACTCTCAATAACATCTTCTATTTTACTTACTTTAATAGAGCCACACAAATGCTAGAAGACTCATAAAGTTTTGTCCATTATAATTATTATAATGTTTGTAATTTATTTAATTAAATTTTTTAAACAATATTAGTATTATAAAAGTCTATAATTAATCATAGATAAATTATTCTATGTCTAACTATAAAGGTCCTTATGTGAGGATAAGTGAAAGATGCTTTTGGATCTAGGAGCATTCTCTAGATTCTATTGTATTAGTAAGCACTTGTTAGTTTTGTTAGGGGGAGAGACTCACATAATATGACTCTACCTTCAGTTCAATGTTTTGTGATTTTTTCTTCTCTCTCTCTCTCTTTCTCTTTTTGAGAGATATTTCTCTTATCCTGTTGTTGGAACTTAATATTTGTTGTTCATCTTCATCAGTTTCAAACTCATTTTGAATTTAAAAATATAGAACTTAAATAGTAACATAATAGAAAAATATTATCAATTTTAACATAGTAACATAATAGAAAAATATTATCAATTTTAACATAGTAACATAATAGAAAAATATAGAACTTACATCATCGATGATTCAACCTTTGCAACTCTCCTCTAACGGCACAACTCTGCTTCTCAGTTTTCTTATATGAAAAATCTCATGGGAGCAAATAAGTTCACTTGAACTTAGCCTCTATTGGGCCTACTAGACCTTTTTATAAGGTGAGACAACAAGGTCATGGTAACCTGAACTCCTTAAACCTCACTATTGAATTAAACTTGGGAAGTGAGGGCGCTTAAAATCATTTTTTATCCTACCCATACCATGACTTGAGAATTTGAAAATCTTATTCCCATGGGTTTCGATATGACATCTTTATATACACCTAAATATTATATTTTTACAAATATATCATCTTATTTAATATTTTTCGATAATGATATCTAGAAATTATATATATATCCCATCAAACTCTAATATTTACATTTTTATAAATATATTATTCACTAATTAGTTTTAATTTAAGCCAAAATTTCTAAAATTATAAATTTAATATGATGCATTTTATACTTTAATATTGATAAATTTATCAACTACTAATTAGATTTGACATAAATCATAATTTCTAAAATTTGAAAGCAATCTTACATGTCCATTTGATAATTACATTTATACATGTATCTTTAATAATTTATAAGAAATTTTTTAGATCATTAAAATTACAAACTCAATGTCATTGAGTTCATCTCCCAAGAGTTCTATTTATTGATATACTCAAACAATATATTTTTTACTAAGTTTGAACTTATGATATATTATGAGCACTTTATTATTATTTTAATAATTTTTTATAAAAATAATATATTTTAATATTTGTATATAAAAAATAATATACTTTAAGAAATTAATTTGATTAAGTTTAATAATACTTTGTCACAATCTTTTTGACTTAAATATAAAATTTTTCTATTTGATATAGTTTGAGATTTGAGGGTTGTTACATTTAATATTAAGATAAGGGCAAAAAAAATTTAACTAGGGGAGACGTGGTAGGCTTTGGTTCATAAATCATTGCTGTGGTGTCAATAAGATGATGTTATGAAGGATTATAAGGTATAAGACTTGTGAAAATGGAAGCAAAGTGATTATGTCAAAGAGTGATACTAAGAGCCTCAAGGGGCTCTCGATTAAAAGAGAGGGATTTTGTGTTGTCTCTCTTGCTAGAGTTATTAAATTACCTTATATGCCCCTTTAAAGTATAAGAAGAAATAAATTTGGTAAAATATTTTATTTGTTATTAAAATAAATAGAAATGATTGTTGGTGGATGAAGGAGAAAGATTACAAACTAATGAGGTGGAAATGTAAGGAACTTTGCTTGCTTCTTAACCAAAAGTGTTGAGAGATTCTCTTTCAAATAACATTATCATAGATTCTTAGTCTCTATTTTAGTTTACTTATCTAGTTTCTTACAACTGGTGTTAAAAGATGTTAATGTCAAATTTAGATTCAAGGGAATCAACAAAAACCAAGTAAAGATTTTTATTTAGTTCGATTATAAAAAAATTAAGTAATAACTTGGGGTCTCCTAAGTTGAGGATCACAAAGGAGGACAAGAGAAACTAGGGGAAAAAACTAAAATTCTATTCCTCTTTAGAAAAATATTTGTTCTTGAAGTATGCAAATTTATTTATTTCAATTAAACCCTAAGTGTCACTTCCTATTTGAGTTTGTGCATCAACAAAGAATGACCAAATATTATCTTTCTTCTTTTATTTCCTTTGAGGATGTGTTGCAAGTGGTGACACAAGACATTGTCGAAAGGATAGTTAGACTTTACACTTACCTCCTTAGGTGGTAACATTACTAGAAGACATGGGTACGAGAGGATGAATCATGTGCATTATCTCCTTAAACGATAGCATTGTAAGCGATGCCAATTAAGTCTTGATTATCCAACCTCAAGCTGTTGGTATTATCAAAAAAGGTTCTCATACTTCACATCTCTATTATTTATCATATAATTATATTATAGATTGATAACAAAAATTTGTGATGCACATTTATGCATCTTAAAATTGTAATAAATATTATCAATAAAGGTGTGCTTATTGATAGATTATAATCTAATAATAATACAACAAAAGATATTATTGTTTCCAAAATTTAGTAATAATACCACAATCTTTTAATTAAATATATTATTAATTTTTTTTTTATTATAATATTTTAAAAACTTTAATCTCGCACTAACGCGTAGAGCAATCCTAGTGTCGCCAATCAAATTCAAATCAATACTCCCTTTTTTTGTTTAATAAATTATTAATATGTAGTAATTATCTTTTGTATTTAAAAGTTTTCCATTTTGAAACCGCATAAGCTCCTTAGCTTGGTTCTTTTGAGCTTCCCTTTGAATAGGGTTTTGTTAATTGATCTGTAGAAATGGTGACGGCGGCGAACCTCCTCTTACCGGATTCCTTCTCTACATTTGGAAAGACAGTCGATAGGTTGAGCCTTCCTCTGCTTTAATCCAGGGTGAAGCTGGACTCAGAAGGATACGAGGCAGAGCTTCTCCTTATCTACGGCCACTTTGAATCATCCCTACATCTCTTCCTTCAGCAATCCGTGCTCAGTTCATCCTCCAACCTGGTGGTTTCGAAGGACCTCGGTGACCTCACGGTGTTCCTGGTGCACCCGACCCCATACTATCCCCGACGCCTCGTTGAATTTCTTCATTAGTCTCTCATCTCCTTCAATCCAAAGTTCGGACCCTCTCGTCTTCCCTTCTTTCCAATCTAGCACAAGCCATCATCCTCCTTGTCAATGGGAAGGTTCGTTATTTTATTTTATTTTTTGGTCTAATCTGTTATAGTGTTCGGTACACTTAAATTTGGAGGGCCACCATTATTCAACATATTTCTGTTCGGCATTTTAATAGTTGGAAATATCTTTTGTTTGTGTAGATTAAAGTTATATTTTGAACTGGGCATTGGAGAAAATGAGAAACTTCCACTTCATTGAGCTTTAAGAGAAGATTATAATTGTTGATAAGTTAATAGACTTGATTAGGCCTTTCTAATTGTTGATCAAGGTAAAAATTTGATTTCCCTCTACAAAGAACAAAATAGACACTTTTTTCCCATGACTTCTTAAATATAGAATCTTAACTATTTCTTATGAGGCTGTATATTTCTTTGTTAGATTCCTATATTAAAAAGGTTTAGGTTGCAAACACTGAATTCATATTCTGTTTTTATAATTACAAGAACAGTCCTTTAACACATCAAGTGAGGTCAGATACATTGATTCTAAGATTCTATTGTTTCTTTTCTTTAACTGCCTTTCTTCTGGATTCAAAATTCTTAAAGCCATTTCCAATAGCAAATAGTCATTTTTTGGTTCTATATTTTTTCCTTTTTTATAGGAAAGATTCAGTAATCTACTTCTCTTATAGAATCACAAAGTAAACTTCTTAATATAACCAAACCATCTAGATTGATTTTCTTTAGGCTTGTCGTCAATTGGTAGAATGTCAACTTTCTCCGTAATAGTAAGTTACTCTTCAAACTTAAAAGCTTTATCTCTATAGCAATTATTCTATTTGTGTGTTTGTACTCATACATTGACATTTGATACCATTCAATCTTATAAATTTTCCTCTATCCTTGAGTGTGATATTTTGATGACACAACACTCAGAACTATGTTTTATTTTCGTCTTATTTGTTCGGTGCTTGGATCATATTAGTGACATTTTTTTGTTAATTTTTCTATCATTTTGAAGTATAGGCTCAAAATAAGTAAATTTTGTATTGTACCTTTTTTATGATAACTATTACAATTACTATTTTTTTCGAATTACTTGCCTAAATTTAAATTCCTCATATTTATTATAAGAACTATAAATGCGATACAATTTAAATTTCAGAGTCATTGTTCATAGACTCAGTTTTTTTATCTATTTGCTTTGTCTTAGTTTTGATTTATCTCTTTGCTTAGCCTTATCAATTGGTATAAAATTATTAGCAAAATGCATAATAATGGTTTATCTTGAATTTTACAATTGCATCAATAATTAGTGTAAAATTAAAACTATCTTTTACTAATGTTGTTAGAAAGTTTTATGAAAGGAGGAGTGCAAAAGTACTTATGAAGCATTATCTTTTTATGTGCAAAAATAGGAGTTGTGAGAAATTTTCAAAATGTTTTTGATGCTTTTGGTGCACATGTAGAAAACATTTTTGAAATTATGTTTACAAACACATCCAAGGACTTAAAGCATAGCCATAATGAAATTCGATTGTAATTGAGAAATTTTGAATATGTTCTCCTTAGGCGTGCGAAATTATTTTTAATATATGAAATTTTAATTTATTTTTATTCTTTTCTAATGCCTTATCAATATAAAGCCTCCTTATACACTCATCATTGCTTTGTTATACATGTTTTTCATAATTTCAATATGTACAAAGCTAGCTTCCTTTTTTTCCTTTTCTAATGCTTTTTTGAACCTATGAGAGAAATATAATAATAATAATTAATTTGAGTTCATGATGATTCCCTTGCAGAATTAAGAAAATGTTTTTTGTTCCTTGCAGTAATGATAAGAAAATGTTACCATCATCTTATGTTCTTCATTAAGCTCTTTAATCCCATGACAAACATTCGTTATATAATCGTTTATAGACTTATCCAAAATTTTACTAACCCATTTCTATTTCAATTCTTACTTGAGTATTGAAGCTTGAATCCTAAAATTGGTAATACCTTGGTTTTCTGACAATGTGCCTAACTTTTGAACAATAGTAACATTTATCTTCTTATAAATCATGATGTTAATTAACTTAGTGAAATTTATGATTTAATTATTGTTTCTTAAAATTATTTCTTTATAGTATCCATCCATGATGGTGCAGGAATCCTTACTTCTTTTCAATTAACTCATTGTTGATATAACCATCTTTGTTAATCTTTTAGTATATTTAGACAATATATCACATTGCTTATAGGAAGTCCTAAGCTTTAGCTTCAACACAATTTTGGGCATACATTGCCATGGTTTGGTTAACTTGAGGATAATGGAGAGGTGCAAGTCATAGAAGTGGATGGTTGGGAGGCATCCGAGATAAATGGAAAGATACATCATAGAGTTGCGTAAAGGTCAACTGAAAGAATTGGGAAGGAGAGATGGATAAGTGGGGTTTTTAAGTGTATACTATAAGCTAAGAGAAATGGCTTATGTGAAATATTTTACCAACTTCAAATGCCTAGATGAAGGCTATGAAAGTTTAAGGGCTTAAACCAAATGATCTTAAAATAACCAAAATGGAATTTTTTTTTTCATAATGTTATTTAGTATTGCAAGAGGTATGTTGTTTCAATGATTCTACAGAAATTGAAGTTCTCTAACATGTTATTGATTTTTCTTGTTTGTTTGAAAGTTTATGCTTTTAATTATGTTTTACTATTTGTATAGGAAGATTGTTGAGTTGGATGTGCCTCTTGAATTAAAAAAATATATGGACCTTCAAATCGTTGGTGATCGAAACCTCAGAAAACTTGCATTTTCCTATGTTGTGCATAGTATTCGACACATGAACAAAAAACATAGATATGAAGCAAAAAAAAAGAAGCTTCAAAATATTCTTTTCTCATTGCTACAGATGCGTGATGTCATATATATTCTATTTTTGCTGATTTTTCCTAATTTTGTTGATTATAATAACTGATGTATGATTTCTTGTTTGAAAATTATGGTTTGATGATCAAACTGCTAGTGCTATTTGCAAAGCATGCTTTCACAGTTCTTGAAGATTGATATTTTCCTTATCTTTGCAATTGGTTAAGTCCCATTAGTTATTTTATTATGCCTTTTTTATTGTTTCTTTTTGCCGAACACATGGTCATGGTATCGGCTCTGTGTTTCCTTCTTGGTTATTAGCGTGATGATGGTGATGATAATGATGGTGAAGCCTCAAGTGATTAGGATGATCAATATATCAAAAATCCACAAATCTTTCTTAGTAAGGAAGCTATTTATAAGGCATGTAGTTGGTGTGTATAATTTATTTTTTTTGCTTTCTTGTGTGGAGTGATGAAGATGTAATAAGCATGATGTGATGTCACAGTTATTCCATAAGATAATCTAGGTGGTGTTAGAGTCCATGATATGTTGTGGTGTTAATGGTCAGCAAACAATGATTGACATATATTGCACTTTAACTTTGAGATGATGATGGGGCTTTCAAAATATTTGCATAAGGTCTTGGATTTTTGATTGAATAGTTTATATTGAAACTATTATGCAAGTCATTATTCAATAAAGTAAAATCCTTTTTGATGTAGTTGCAGAAGTTTCAACCGAGTATTTCGTTTTTAAGTTTTATGTCGATTTCCATCAACAAGGATGGTCATTCCAGGAAGTTATTCTTTTGTTTGACTACTAAAAGCTCTTTATTAATGTTCCAAAAAACCTAAATAATGAAAAACTAAAGTGTTATTCTAATCAGGTCATTGTAGTTAGGTAAATTAGGTAAATTTCTTCAATATTGTTCAATTTGACTTGAGGACATCCAATCAATTTTTTGTGCCTAGTCATTGACTCAAAGTTTGTGCTTTGGTTAAGATATGCTTGAGTTAGTATAAGTGCTTCAGTCTATTTTTCACATGTTGAATGGAACGCTATATTGGAAATGGTTTTCTTACTTGCTGATTTGCTATATTATTCTGATATTTTTTCCTTTGTATATTCAGAAGAGTAGTTTTTTGAGACAATGCTCATTCATCATAAAGAATAACCTAGTCACTTGGAGGTGGAGAAGTTCATATGCATAAAGTCGAGAATTTTCAAATGTGATCATTATACCTTAAGTAAAAAAATATTCACAGATGGCCTTTATAATTTGGTTGGTTGATATAAGCTTACAAAAAATATTTCAAAGAAATTGGTCATCAGAACTTCGACATGTATCTTCTCAATTTTAGCTCTTTTGCATCTATTCCATCTGTAGATTTTCATGTTGCTCACTCTGTTCTGCTTAACTTTGAGCACAAATTTACATTTTTTTTAACTGAAGCTTATGCTATTAAATTGAAAAAGACGTGTTATTTCCACTGAAAAGGCCTTGATAGTCTCTCAAGTTTTTGTAGGATTTTGTTTCCTTTTACCTACAGTCTATGTGATTACAAAAATGCTGGTGATGGTAATTTCTTTGTAAGGAAAAACATGACTTATGGAGCACTTTCAATGATTAAAGCATGTTCTGTATGATCATTGCTATAGAATTGAGTTAGGTACTGGAATTTCTAAATATTTTTCTAGTAGTGATATCTTTGTACATATTTGGGCACAACACAACGGCACTACTCCGAGCAAGAAAAAGAAAAAGGAAAAATTGCAACGTGTTGTTTGGGTTATGAAAAGGCAGCAACGTCAATCATCAAAAAATGAAGTAGCACACTCCTAACCTCCTCTTATTCATCTTAAAGATGCACCAGTTAATAAACCTTGAATTAAAGTCCTGCTTTTTTTTGAAAATTCTTGTTCCAAGACGTAATTCATACTTTGTCTAACTCCACAGGGCTTTGCTGAGATGCTCTTCTCTCATCTTCATGTATGCAATGAACGATTTTAGGTGGCTACCTTTTTTGTCGATCTTCATGTAGTTATTTTATGTCTTTAGTATGCACGCACCTATTAGATAATCAGATTTATACTTCTTGGCCGTAATTGCTTCTATAATGGTGTTTTCCCTGTATTGTTAATGTTGTCTGCTTCCCCTTGGTTGACTGGTGATACCTACAGTTGATGGTAGTTTTTTTGTTCTCTTAGATTTTCCCTTTTTCATTTTTGCCTTATCATTTTTTTGCTTATTTTTTAACTTCTTTTTGAGGCTCCAGATTGTTTGCATGGGTGTGTTTGGTTCATTTTGATATATATAACTAAAGATTGAATGAGGAACATTGAAATAGATTCATAGTTCATCTGTATCGTTAAAAACTACTTAGTTTGAAAATTTGTAATTATACAGTATTATCTAGTATTTTTAGATATTGTTGGAGTTTTTGACGTTTGTAAACATGCTAAAGAAAATATGAAAAGCTTTAAAATGGATCCATGTTTTGGTCTAGTGCGGTTAAGTCCACATAGAGCATAATATATCTGTCTTTCAAGTAAAAACGTTAAATATTCTTGTAGTGAATTAGTATTGTTTTAACAAAATAGTCTAATTTCAAGGTCATGATCTATTGAGCTGTAGCTAGCACTTCCTTTAATGATCTTTTTAATTTTAAAAATCTTTATTGAAAATTGTTGAAATTTTGTTTGAAGCCTATGGTCACAAAAGGCAATTGCCAAATTAATTACTTTCTAAGATTAGAATCGTACTTCTTTGCATATTCATTTTGATTCTTCTTTTGACTGCTCAGAGATTGAATTGTAAAGTGGATAACGTCTAGGGGCTGGTATAAAATGTCGTCAAATATGTTGGATCGGGGTGTGCATTTTTCCTACTGCACCAATTTTTAAGAGTTCTGATTGGAGAAAAATTTTAATCTCAGTTTCTTGCCACTGCTTATTCCTTGAGTACATGGTAGCCTATTACATTTCATTTCCCTTTTTGAAGTGACTTCTGTTTTGATATGAATGCAGAGAGTTATTCATATTAGATAATAATACTAAGAATGATAGGTTTGGTTTTGGATTCCATTAACTGTTTTTGCTGGTGGAGCTATGTTTAGATATGGATGGACTAAATTTACTTTCCTGCCAATTTGCAATTCGGGTAAATAGTGAATCAATTTGTGCATGATCGCTCTCGTCTTGAGGTGTTTTATACTCTGTTTAGATTCTGAATATTTTGTCATTACTGGGTGGTGTATTGATTTCAATCAGCTGCTTGTGTTTTATTAGGCAATTGTTGTTGGGTTAAATGTTGAACATGAGATGTGCTTAACGATGCCATTGGTATGTGTTCTATTCATCTGATTAGGTTTCTATTGAACTTGTTATGCTTTGAATCAATTTTATTTGTCAATTATTTTGGACTATTGTCAAGTATTTTTTTTGTTGTTTTAATGGATGCTTTTGTCCTTGCTTGGTTTCCTTTGTGATGAATTTTTGTGTCCAACTTAGTTTTTTCACAGATGGTGCTAGCATGCAAGTGGCTCCCCTTGAAAGCGACAGCACTGTATGCCTTTCTGTCAGCATCCAATTTGGTGCAGGTGGAAAATAGCTATTCGTAAGCCAAAAGTGTCCATGCACTCCTAAAGTTCACATTTATTGTATTAGCACTTTTGATGGTCTAATTGTCACTCCTCGTTTGGCTTAATATTAAAATATACCAACAATATTAGAATACCATACAATAAAAAGAGCATGTGGCAAATCTAAAGGACACAATTCCAAAATTGAGTGGGGGTGATGAAAAGCATCAAATATCCAATATAATATCTGAAGATAAACTAATAACATAGAAAGCAGCAAACATGATCTCAAGCTATCAATTGAAAGATAAGTTGAAAAGTATATAAATGTATTTTTTGTCAACTAAGTATATCAATTGTCTTCACATTTAATGCCTTTCACAAAGTTTAAAAATTAATATGCCATTTAATTAAAAATCTTAAGTTATATTTTAAGAACCCTTAGCTATGTATATGCATGTATCTTGGCTTATAATATAAGTAAATAAGAATAATATACATAATTTGTAAACTACTAATTGCAAGAAGATAAAATAATATGGATGTGTGGTTAAATAAAGATGGAGCAATAATTAAGAATAATATATGCTATCAACAAAAGATATAAAATGGTGAATCATTGTTTATATGCTCATAATACACATAATTGTAGTAAAATATTAATATAATATATTATTTTTTCTTGTTCTCATATTTGTATTCGTTTTATTTTATTTTTAAAAAAATTTTAGTTATTTTTTAAAGATTTTTTCTTTTTTCATATGATCACTATCCTCACTCAGGATTCCATATCAGATTATTTATCATGGAACCATCGCTCAAATTGTCTAGTATTTGGTAGTCACATGGTGCTGTACTTGTCATGCTATGGCTCACAATTTAGCTACTAAAGACAATAGGGGTGATCGTATCATATACCATTGTACCATTGCAAGCATTGTTTAGAATCCTGTATTCATGGTGAAGTGTTTTTTATTTTTTCGTATCTCATAATTTAGGTACCAACAATACAAAAGGTGATTGTCTAACATCGAACAATGGCGAGATGGGGTCATAGAGAAATGATCACATTCTTATTTCATCATTTTCGTGTTCTAGATTTATTTAGTTAATCATTCTCTGTTTTTTAATTTCTTTTTCTATCATATATTTCTATTTTTTATTTTATTTTTTATTTGCCATATGTGTGTGTATATATTTAAAGTATGTTGGCATATAAATCAGAACATATGTATAGATAAATATATTATACGTAGTATGATCATATCACAGTACATCACAATCCAAAAAAATATTTTAAAATAATTTAACAATTTAATTAACTTATATTGTAGTTTTAGTTTGTTCATATGATGACCCTTTTATGTCACTTTTATTGCCTTTTCATTTTATTATCTTTTTTTTATAATTTTTATTACATGCTATTAGTAATTATTTATATTTTATTCATAAGAATTTTAAAATTCTTAAACATTATTTTATGTTTTTTTTTTATTATTTTTCTAAACTATATATTTTTTATACAATAAGTATTCACAAACATAGTTACAAAATGTTTTTAAATACTTCTTTTGCTTTACGGAGCCATCGCCCACATTGCTTAGTATCTTCTACTTATGATGATAGTGTCCTTGTTGTACCGTGGCTCATAATTTTTCTGCTAATGACAACAGGGTTGATGTTATCATATATCACTATAACATTGCCCATAATTCAGGTGCCAACGATTGTAAAAATGATTCTCTCATATCGTATGGTATATTTTTGCTTGTCATATTGTGCGATTAAGCTTATTGTATGGTATGTGACTAGACTTTCTTAACAACACTACCAAATTCATCCAAGTATTTGGTTACTTCAAAACCATCGCTTGAGTAGCTCAATAGAAAATTTAACAGCATTCCAAGGGAGGAAAATCTCAGTCAAAAGTATATTTTTAACAGTCCTTTTTATGCAATTCAAGATATAAGCTCTTTTATCAAACTCTTTTTCTAGATTGAAGTAGTTTCTACTATGACTTTCTTAGGTGAAGCTTTACTTTTTGCAGCCCTTCAGACCAAAGAACAAGCTATTATCCTTTCTTTTCTCCTATGCTCTTCTTTTTTTTCTCAAACCTCCTCATGCATAGAGCATAGATAAAAAGCGTTGGGGAGGGTAAGCTTATTCTTTTTATGATAATAAAGAGGATTATATACGAAATTGTTTTAATTTTCTTTTTAAAAATTTATAAAAAAAATTGAATGACTTCAAAAAATACAAATAATGTACTGGTAGATATCTCATTTCAAGATTTTCTTAATGGTTTGCCCAAGTTTCAAATCTAGCTATTAGCCACTTGATATTTTTTTTTGAGACGCATCAAAATATATTGATTTCATAGTGTTGGATCTGTACAGTTTACATTCAACATTAAATACAAAAATGCAAATGTATTTTATAATTAAATAATTTAGGCTATCACACTAATGCTCTTTCATTTGGTGCAATTGCCTTTAAATTATACCTAAATATGCAAACATATTTAATTAAAATGGCTTGGATACTGCCAAATGCACTTTTCGAGAGGTAACAGCATATGTAAAAGACTAGTTAGTGCACATGAAGATATAGTAATAAATACTACAATTTTTCATAAATTACACCTTTGAAAAGATGGAAATATATGTGATTTAAGATCCTGCATATCTTAAACAAGCATTCAAAGGAAAGGAATAGTGATAGGTTCAGTTGCATGATAAAGAGATAGTTGGAAGTAATGCATTATGGAATTTGCACATTATATATTTACTCAAGCACTTCTGTGACATCATGAATCCTTGTCTCTTTACATTATGATTTCCCTTCATATTTGCATATCAGTGGTAATTTATGAACTATTTTTTAGTTTGCAATTCTAATATAGAATTTCTAATCTGTGCTTAAAAAAAGCTTCTAAGTAATCAAAACCTAGGAAGCAAGATTTATTTGCATTGATAGACAGCCTAAACTGAGCTGTTGCTCTTTCATTCTTGCTCTTCATAGCAACATAAGAATATTTGGATTCCTTTAATTTTTTTACTACAACATGAAAGGAGCAGTTACCCTCATCTTTCATAATTTTTTGTTTTTTCATTGTGACTTAGTTAATGAATAAAGACCTTCTTCAAGACTTGGTCTTGTACAAAAAGTCACATGAGAAAGCTGTTTCAATTGCTGTGCCCTCATTGGTCACATTATTAAGGGAGGTATGTTTTTGACTTTGCTATTTTTTTACGGCATCCTTAATGGTGTAATGAAAAAAGAATGACAAATTTGTTGTATTTTGGAAAAAAAAAATTCAATTTTCTTTTTTCATTTCTATAGATATGCTCTTCATTTTTGGTCAAGAAAGATTGAGGTCATCCCATTGATTCAAAAGCCAGACGAAAAGCATTTGGAGAAGTCAGTGTTGCCAATGACGTGCCCGATGTTGAGTTACTTAAAAAAGATGATGATAAGGCTTTACATAGTAGTTATGAGGATGAAATGGCTGCTTATGGTTCTGAAGCTGAAAATGATTCCTCACCAGTTGACAATGATATCTTTGCTAGAGTTGCATATGGAGAAGATGATTATTCTATAGAAAATGATGGAGAGAGTAACAATGAATTTTTCCCTGAAAGTGGAGAATCTAGTGGTATTGATGGTTTGGAAGATGATGCCTACAGGAATGATAGTGATGAAGAAGGTTCAGATGATGGGGAATTGGCTAATGTTTGTGACACTGAAGAATTAAATGAAGAAATAGAAGTGCAAGCCATGCGTATTGATTGGCAAGATGAAGATTCTGACGATAGGAAAGATTCGTCGAATAGAAAGAAGAGGAAGCTAGGCAATTTTGTTGAATGCCTGAATGATGTCGATGCAAGTCTGTGTTCTCTCAAAAGCGTTGTAGTAATCAAGGCTGCTGAAGTTTCAACTGATGAAGCTGATGGTATTGTTTCTAATGAAGACTTCCAACATATCAAAGAACTGAAGGTAGACTTCATCTTTTATCTTCTATATTCAATTTTCCTAGCAGCTCATCGATTATCTTGTATTTATTGATAGCATGGCTTCTGAAAAGATTACCTTTTTCATGCAAATGTTCTTGACCAATCTTTTAAATTGATGGTAGTCTCTGTTGTTATCAAATAAATGAGCATAAGTTATATGTAGGGTCTTCATGTCTTGACTAGATGTTTAACTTGAGAAATCATATTCAAATGTTTATTAGGCAAATAAAGAGGCAAAGAAGGCCTTGTCTCAACATAGTCTATTAAGAAAGGATGAAGGCTATAAAGCAGTAACTTCTGAAATTCCATCTTCTGAGCAGCTAAGTGCAAAACATTTGAACCCTGTTAAACTTGAGGTAATTCTCTAACATTGTTGCTTTCTATTCGTTTGATTGCCCTTCTGATTTCACTTTTCAACGTGTATTATTCATGCATATTTCATGGCTTTTAATGGCCTGATGATGTTAATGTTGATCTTGTTTGGAGAAGTGAAACCGGATAGTTATTCCTACAGGTGTATCAGTCGACTTAGTATTTCAAAGATGAAATACCGATGACGTGGTTTTATTGGACACATAATTCTTTGTAGGATATAACTTAATTTCATTGTTAGGGGGATTAATTCATGTTTTATACTTTGACCATACATTATTTGAAGTAAAATTTGGCAATAACGAGTAATTCCTAGCACATGTAATTAGATCCAAATGGAGTTTTATTTCATCCAGCAAAAGCTCATAGTTATATTCAATCTAGAAATTAGCTAATGGAAGCATTATTACTGAGCTGTGTCAACAATTTTATTGTCTTAAGCACGAATAAATCTGTGCTCAATGCTACACAAATATAGTTCATAGGTTCCTGCTTTTAATGTCTTATAACATGGTTGCTTTCTTTGATGTTTCTCACCAACCATACTTTGGGAGTGATCTCATTGAAATGGCAGAAATAAGAACAATCAAAACCTCTTTGATGTATTCAAGTTTATCTTGCTTTTGAGTTGAGTGCATATAGTGACGTTTGACCCATCCAAGTTGGTTTGGCATTTTTAAAAGTAATTTACTAAACATCATATGTTAACAAAAGATAATCATGTGTTGTGTTTAGGCGCACATCAGGAACAAGCTCAACAAGCAGGAGAGAGTAGCTCTCGTTCGAGCAGGCAGAGGGGATAGAGAAAAGTACAAGGTTAAAACTGTCGTGAAATAAAAAAAAGGTATGCCATAGTAACATTTGCATTTTTAATAGCAAGAGTATCATGGCTTTTTATTTTGTTACATGATTTTGTTATTTCAAAGCTTATTTTTATCTGGGTCGGCTTGAGATAAGTTGCTATTATTGCTTAACCAGATTGGTGGGCTAAGCAACAGGCAAAAGCAACACTCAAAGACGATGTCGCAGGCTACCAAAAGAGCAAAAACAACTCGTTCTCGACAAGAGAAAAAAAGCGGCAAAGGCAAGGTGGGAAGCAGTTTAGGGGAAGGATAACATGGAAGTGAAGCTCGAGAACTCCAATTGATTTTAGCAATCTGGGATCACATTTTTTTGTTATGACCTATATCTTTACTTACCTTCCCTTTTATCATTCTAATTAGTTTCCAAGTCATTAAGGATATATATGCGATGTATGAGGCCAATAATTATTGATTAAGATTTTGAGTTAATTAATATTTTCCCTTTAAAGAGGTGTAAAGGATGTGTAAACCAAGGCTGCCTTGAAACAATGTTTTGAATTTCATTTAATTTTTATATTCAACTTCAAGTATTATAATGATGTGGACTTTTTTAAGTTTCAAAGTCTAGAAATTTTTATGTCAATATGAATAAAGACTTAAGTTAATAGAATAGATGTCAAGACAATTTTTTAAATCATAATGAAGGATAAATGATAAAAATTTGGTTAATGATATTTGTTTATTATTTGAATGTTTAGCTTGTGGTTCATTAAGCATTAGATAAGTAATATAATAGCATTATTTTTTATATTTGAGGATGAAATGTGTCAATTAGGTGTTTTTAACAAAAAAATTCATATTAAAAGTAATGTATTTGTAGTAGAGGTTAAGAATAAATCTTAGTTGTGATATTATTAGAATGATTATTTGTATTTTGTTAGATTTCATTTATAAAAGAAAAAATATTGAATAATATTTTTTTAATTTTTAATGTTGATTATATTTGTGAAAGTTGTATTTTTGATAAGCACCAATAATCATCATTCTTAAGTTTTAAAAAGTTAAGTAGTCTCTTGAGTTAGTTCATGTTGTTATTTGTAATAAATGAATATTTTATTTCAAAAAAACAATAGATATGGTTTATTATTTAGTTAGGACCTTATTCATATGAGTTGGATATCTTTTGTAGTAAATAAATTAAAGGTATTTTAAAAATATAAGGAATTTGAAGGCCTTATAAAAATAAAAAATTGGTTGTTCTTCTCCTTCTTCTTTTTCTTATTCTTCTTTTAATTCTTCTTCCTCCACTTCTTCTTCTTCATCTTCTTCTTTGTTTTCTTCATCTTCTTTTCTTATTCTTCTTCTTTAACTTCTTCTTCAACTCGTTCTTCTTCTTTTTCTTCTTCTTCTTCTTCTTCTTCATATTTTTCATCTTCTTCATGTTCTTCTTCCTCTTCATCTTCCACTTCTTCTTCTTCTTTTTGTCCCTCTTCTTCTTCTTCTTCTTCTACTACTACTACTTCTACTTCTTCTTCTTCATTGTCTTCTTCTTCTTCTTTTTCGTCGTCATCTTCTTCATCTTCTTCTTCCTCTTCTTCTTCTTTGTCCTCTTGTTCATCATCATCTTCTTCTTTGTCTTCCTCATCTTCAACTTCCTCTGCTTCTTCTTCCTTTTCCTCTTCTTCATCCACTTTCTCTTCTTCTCCTTCTTCTTCTTCTTGTACTTCTTCTTTCTTATATTCTTCTTCTTCTTCTCCTTCTTTTTTCTTCATCATCTTCTTC
>JAIUJO010003357.1:22500-27500 GCA_023846275.1 Vanilla planifolia | reverse complement strand
GAGAAGAAGAAAAAAAAAAGGAGAAGGAGAAGGAGAAGAAGAAGAAGAAGAAGAGGAAGAAGAGGACAAAGAAGGGGAAGATGAAGAAGAAAAAAACAAGTTGAAAAGGAAGATGAAGAAGAAGAAGAACAAGAGGAAGAAGAAGAAGCAGAAGAAGAGGAATAAAAAGAAGAAGAAGAAGAAGAATAAGAAGAGGAAGAAGCCATAGAAGAAGAGGAAGTGGAAGAAGAGGAAGAAAAAGAAGAAGAAGAAGAAGAAGAAGATTAAAAGCAGAAAGAAGAAGTTGAAGAAGGAAAAAAGGAAGAAGAAGAGGAAGAAGAAGAAGAAGAAGAAGAAGTGGAAGAGGAAGAGGAAGAAGAAGAAGATGATGAACAAAAGAATAAGAAGAAGATGATGAAGAAGAAGAAGAAGAGGAAGACGAAGAAGAAGACGAAGAAGAAGTAGAAAAAGAAGAAGAAGGAGGAGAAGGAGAAGAAGAAGAAGAAGAAGAAGAAGAAGAAGAATAAGAAAAAGAAGAGGAAGAAGGGGAAAAAGAAGAAGAAGAAGAAGACAAAGAAGAAGAAGAAAAAAGCAAGAAGTAAAAGGAAAATAAGGAAGAAGTAGAAGAAGAAGAACAAGAAAAGGAAGAAAAAGAGGGTGAAGAATAAGAAGAAGAGGAGGAAGAACAAGTAGAGGGAGAATAATAATAATAATAATGAGGCAGAGGAGGGGGAGAGAAGAAGAAGAAGAAGAAGAAGAAGAAGAAGAAGAAACAAGAAGAAAAGGAAGAAGAAGAACAAGAAGAAGAAGAAGAAAGTGATGAAGAAGACAAAGATGAAGAAGAGGAATAGGAAGAATAAGAATAATAATAATAAGAAGAAGAACAGGAAGAAAAAGGACAACCAGAAGAAGAAGAAGATGGTTGAGAAGAAGAAGAAGATGGTTGAGAAGAGGAACAAGAAGAAGGAGAAGAGGATGAAGAAGAAGAAAAAGAAGAAGGAGACGAAGAAGAAGAGAGGAAGAAGCAGAAGAAGAAGAAGAAGGAGAAGAAGTAGAAGAAGAAGAAGAGGAAGAAGAAGAAGAAGAACAAGAAGAAGAAGAAGAGGAAAAAGAAGAAGAAGAAGGAGAAGAAGAATTTGGAGAAGAGAAAGATTAAAAAGAAGGAGAAGTAGAAAGAGCATTTGGAGAAGATGAAGAAGAAGAAGATGAATGAGAAGAGGAAGAAGATGAAGAAGAAGAAGAACAACAAGAACAAGTTGAAAAAGGAGAAGAGGAGGAGGAGGAGGAGGATGAAGAAGAAGAAGAAGAAGAAGTAGAAGAGGAAGAAAAAAAAGAGGAAAAAGAAGAAGAAGGAAAAGAAGAAGAAGGAGAAGAGGAAAAAAGATGAAGAAGATGGAGAAGAAGGAGGAGGAGGAGAAGAAGAAGAAGAAATGGAAGAAGAAGAAGAAGAATATGAAGGAGAAAAATGAGAAGAAGAAGGAAAAGAAGAAGAAGTGAAAGAAAAGGAATAAGAAAGAACACTAAGAAAAAGTTGAAGAGTAAGAAAAAGAACAAGAAGAAGAAAAACAAGAAGAAAAAGTGAAGCAAGAAGATGAAGATAAAGAAGAAGAAGAACAAGAAGAGGAGGAGGAGGAGGAAGAAGAAGAATAAGAGGAAGAAAAAGAAGAACAATAGGAAGAAGAAGAAGAAGATGAAGAAGAAGCAAAGAAGAAGAAGAAGAAGAAGACAAAGAAGTCTAAGAAGAAGAAAAAGAAGAAAGAGGACAAGCAGGAGGAGGAAGAGGAGGAAGTGAAATAAAAGAAGTAGAAAATGAGAAGAAGAAGAAGTAGAAGAGGAAGGGGAAGATTCAGAAGAAAAAGAAGAAGTAGAAGAAGAAGAGGAAAAAAACATGAAGCAAATGAAGAGGAAGAAGAAGAAGATGATGATGAGGAAGTAGAGGAAGAAGAAGAAGAAAAGAAGAAGAAGATGGAGAAGAAGAAGAAAAGGAGGAAGAAGAAGAGGAAGAAGAAGAAGAAGAAGATGAAGAAGAAAAATAGGAAGAAGAAGAAGTAGTAAAAGAAGAAGAACTAGTAGAACAAAGAAGATGTGGAAAAAGAAGAAGTAGTAAAAGGAGAAAAAGAATAAGAAAGGAGTTGAAGAAGAAGAAGAAGAAGAAGAAGTTGATGAAGACAAGGAAGAGAAAAAGGAAGAAGAAGAAGAAGAGAAAGAAGAAGAAGAAGAAGAAGAAGATTAAGAAGAAGAGGAGGAGAAGAAGAAGATGAAGTAGAGGAAGAAGAAGAAGAAGTGCAAGAAGATGAAGAAGAAGAAAATGATGATGATGAAGAGGAAAAAGCAAAAGAAGAAGAAGAGCAAAAAGAAGAGGAAGAAGAAGAGGAAGACTAAGAAGGAGAAGAAGAAGAAGCAAAACAAGAAGAAGAAGTAGAAGTAGAAGAAGTAAAAGGAAAAGAAGAAGAAGAAGAAGAAGATGACCTCGTAGAAGAAGAAGAATGGAATAAGAAGAACAAGATGATGATGAAGAAAAGAAAGAAGCATTAGAAGAAGAAGAATATTAAGAGGTGGAAGAAGAAGACGAAGAAGAAAAAAAGTAAGAAGAAGAGGAAGAAGAAGTAGAGGAAGAAGAAGAAGAAGAAGAAGAAGAAGATGAAGAAGATGTAGAAGAATAACAAGAAGCAGTAGAAGTTGAAGAAGAGGACGAAGAAGAAGAAGAAGATGACGAAGACGGAGGAGGACGAGGAGGAGAAGAAGAAGAAGAAGAAGAAGACGAGGAAGAAAAATAGGAAGAAGAAGAAGAATGAGAAGAAGAAGAAGAAGAGGAAGAAGAAGAAGAAGAAGAGGAAGAAGAAGAAGAAGTTGATTAAAAAGAGGAGGAGGAGAAAGAAGAAGAAGAGGAAGTTGCAGAAGAGGAAGAAGTGCAAGAAGATGAAGAAGTAGAAGAAGAAGAAGATCAAGAGGAAAAACAAAAAGAAGAAGAAGAAGAAAAGGATGAAGAAGAGAAGGGAGAAGAAGAAGAAGAGGAAGAAGCAAAAGAAGAAGAAGAAGAAGAAGAAGAAGGAAAAGAAGAAGAAGAAGAAGAAGATAGACACATAGACGAAGACGAATGGAAGAAGTGGAAAAGCAAGAGGAACTAGAAGAAGAGGAGTAGGAGAAAGAAGAAGAAGAAGAAGAAGAGCAATTAGAACAATAAGAAGAAGAAGAACTAGATGAAGAAGAAGAAAAGGATGAGCAGGAAGAAGTTGTTGAGGAAGAAGAAGAAGAAGTGGAACATGGAGAAGTAAAAGAAGAAGATGATGGTGTTGAAGAAGAAGAAGAAAAAGAAGGATAAGAAGAAAAGGAAGAGGAATAACAAGAAGAAGATGGGGGAAAGAATGCGAAGAAGAAGAAGAAGAGGAAGAACAAGAAGAAGAAGAAGAAGAAGAAGAAGAAGAAGAAGATGAAGTAAAAGAAGAAAAGTAAGAAGAAGAACAAGAAGAAGAAGACTAAGAAGAAGAAGAAGAAGAAGAAGAAGAAGAAGAATAACAAGATGAAAAAGAAGAATAATAATAATAATAAGAAGACGAAGATAAAGTAGAAGAAGAAGAAGAAGAAGTAGAGTTTGAAGAATAAGAGGAAGAAAGAGATAGAAGAAAAGGAACAAGAAGATGAAGCGGAAGAAGAAGAAGATGAAGAAGAAGAAAAAGAAGAAGAAAAAGAAGAACAAGAAGAAGAATAAGGAGAAGAAGAAGAAGCGAAAGTAGAAGAAGAAGAAGAAGAAGAAGAAGAAGAAGAAGAAGAATAGGAAGAAGAAAATGAAGAAGCAGAAGACGATGGACAAAAAGAAGAAGAAGAACTAGAAAAGATAAATATGTACAAGAAGAAAAAGAAGGAGAAGAAGCAGAAGAAAAAGGAGAGGGAGAAGAAGAAGAAGAAGAAGAAGAAGAAAAAGAAGAATAGGAAGGGGAAAATGAAGAAGCAGAAGAAGATGGACAAAAAGAAGAAGAAGAAAAAGAAAAGAAAAAGATGTACAAGAGGAAATAGAAGGAGAAGAAGAAGAAGAAAAAGGAGAAGGAGAAGAAGAAGAAGAAGAAGAAGAAGAAGAAGAGGAAGAAGAGGAAGAAGAAGCGAAACATTAAGAAGAAAAAAACAAGTTGAAAAAGAAGTTGAAGAAGAAGAAGAACAGGAGGAAGAAGAAGAAGAAGCAGAAGAAGTAGAATAAAAAGAAGAAGAAGAAGAAGAAGAAGAAGAAGAGGAAAATTAAGGAGAAGAAGAATAAGAAGAGGAAGAAGCCGTAGAAGAAGAGGAAGTGGATGAAGAAGAGGAAGAAGAAGAAGAAGATTAAGAGGAGAAAGAAGAAGTTGAAGAAGGAAAAAAAGAAGAACAAGAGGAAGAAGAAGAAGAAGAAGAAGAAGAAGTGGAAGAGGAAGAAGAAGAAAAAGACGAACAAAAGAAAAAGAAGAAGATGATGAAGAAGAAGAAGAAGATGATAATGAAGAGGAAGAAGAAGAAGAAGAAGTAGAACAAGAAGAAGAAGCAGAAGGAGAAGAAGAAGAAGAAGAAGAAGAAGAATATGAAGAAGAAGGGGAAGAAGGGGAAAAAGAAGAAGAAGAAGAAGACGAATAAGAAGAAGAAAAAGGAAAATAAGGAAGAAGTAGAAGAAGAAGAATAAGAAGAGGAAGAAAAAGAGGAGGAAGAATAAGAAGAAGAGGAGGAAGAACAAGAAGAAGGAGAATAATAATAATAATAATAATGAGGCAGAGGAGGGGGACAAAAGAAGAAGAAGAAGAAGAAGAAGAAGAAGAAGAAACAAGAAGAAAAGGAAGAAGAAGAAGAAGAAGAAGAAGAAGAAAGTGATGAAGAAGATAAAGATGAAGAAGAGGAATAGTAAGAAAAAGAATAATAATAAGAAGAAGAAGAAGAGGAAGAAAAAGAACAACCAGAAGCAGAAGAAGATTAAGAAGAAGAAGAAGAAGAAGAAGAGGAGGAGGAACAAGAAGAAGCAAAAGAGGAAGAAGAAGAAGAAAAAGAAGAAAAAGGAGGCGAAGAAG
>JAIUJO010003357.1:15000-17500 GCA_023846275.1 Vanilla planifolia | reverse complement strand
AAAGAGAAGAAGAAAAGAAGAAAAAGACGAAGAAGATTAAATAGAGGAAGAAGAAGGAGAAGAAGAAGACAAAGAAAAACAAGAAGAGGAAAAAGAAGAAGTAGGGGAAGAAGAAGAATAATAATAATAGTAAGAAGAAGAAGAGAAGAAGAAGAGAAGAAGAAGAGGAAGAAGAAGTAGAAGAAGATGATGATGAAGTAGAAGAAGAAAAAGAAGATGAAGTAGAAGAAAAAGAAGAAGAAGAAGAAGAGGAAAAAGAAGAATAATAGAAAAAATTAAAAGAAGAAGATGAAGTAGAAGAAAAGACGGGAGAAAAAGGAGCAAGAAGATGAAGAAGGAGAAAAAGAAGAAAAAGAGGAAGAAGAAGAAGAAGAAGAAGGAGAGGAAGTAGAAGAAGAAGAAGAAAAAGAAGTGGAAGAAAAAGAAGATGAAGAAGAAGAACAAGAAGTGGAAGAAGAAGAAGAGGAAGAAGAAGAAGAAGAAGGAGAAGAAGAAAAATGAAAAAGACGATGAAGAAGAAAAGAATAAGGGGAAGAAGAAGAGGAGGAAGAAGAAAATCAAGAAGAAGAAGGGCAACAAGAAGAAGAAGAAGAAGAAGAAAAAGAAGAAGAAAAAAATGAAGAAGTAGGGGAAGAAGAGTAAGAAAAAGAAAAAGAAGGAGAGGAAGAAGGAAAAGAAGAGGAATTTGCAGAAGAAGAAGAAGAAAAAGAAAAGGAAGAATAAAAAGAAGATGAAGGAGAAGACGTAGAAGTAGAAGAAGAAGAAGACGAAGAAGAAGAAGAAAAGGAAGAAGAAGCAGTAGAAGTAGAAGAAGAGAAGAAGAAGAGGAAGAAGAACAAGAAAAATAAAGCGAAGAAGAGGATGACGAGGAAGAAGCAGAAGAAGAAAAAGTGGACCACGAAGAAGAAGAAGAAGAGGAAGAAAAAGATCAGGAAAAATTAGAAGAAGAGGAAGTTGAAGAAGAAGAAGAAGAAGAGGAAGAAGAAGACGAATAAGAAGAAGAAAAAGAATAAGATGAGGAAGAAGAAGAAGAAGATGAGGAAGAAGAACAAGAGGAAGAATTAGAATAAGAACAAAAACAAGAATAAGAAAGTGGAAGAAGAAGAAGAAGAAGAAGAAGAGGAGGAGGAGGAAGAAGAAGAAGAAGAAGATGACGAAAAAGAACAAAAAGGCAGTAGAAGAAGAAGAAGAAGAAGGAGAAGGAGAAGAGGACGAAGAAGAAGAAGAAGAAGAATAAGAGGGGGAAGAAGACGATGAAAAGAAGAAGAAGAAGATGATGGAGAAGGAGAAGAAGAAGAAGAAGAGGAAGAAGAAGATGAAGAAGTAGAAAAAGAACAAGAGGAAGGTGATGAAAAAGAAGTGGAAGAAGACTAAGAAGAAGAAGAAGAGGAAAAAGAAGATGAAGAATTTGTTGATGATGAAGAAGAAGAAGATGAAGACGCAAAAGAAGAAGTGCATGGAGATGAAGAAGAAGAAGAGGATGAAGAAGAGGTAGTAGAACAAGAAGATTAAGAAGAAGAAGAAGTAGAAAAAGAAGAAGAAGAAGTAGTGGAGGACGGGGAAGAAGAAGAAGAAGTAGATAAAAAAGAGGAGGAGGAGAATAATAAGTAGTAGAAAAAGAAGAAGAAGTACAAGAAGACGAAGTGGAAGGAGGAAATGAGGAGGAAGAAGCAGAGGAAAAAGAACAAGAAGAAGAAAAGAAAGAAAGAAGAAGAAGAAGAAGAATAAGAATGACAATCGGGTGAAGAAGAAAAAAAAAGTGAGAGAAGAACAAGAAGAAAAGGAAGATGAAGAAGAAGTGGAAGAATAATAAGAAGATGATGAAAAAGAAGACGAAGAAAGAGGATGAGGTGGAGGAGAAGAAGAAGTAGAAGACAAAGAAAAAGAAATTGAGGAAGAAGATGACAAAGAAGAAAAAGTTGAAGAAGAAGAAGAAGAAAAGAAGAAGAAGAAGAAAAAGAAGAGGTGGACGAAGAAGAAGAGGAAGAAGAACAAGAAAAAGAAGAAGGAAAAAAAAAAGAGGATGTTTATGAAAAAGAAGAAGTAGAAGAAGAAGAAGAGGAATAAGAACTGGAAGAAGAAGAAGAAAAAGAAGAAGAAGAAGATGATGATGAAGAAAAAGAAGAAGAAGAAGAATAATAAGAAAGAAGAAGAAGATTATGAAGAAAAAGAAAAAGTAGTAGAAGATGAATAAGAAGAAATTGAAGAAGAAGAAGAAGAAGAAGATGAAGAAGATTAAGCAGAAGGAGATGACCAAGAAGAAGAGGAAGAAGAAGAAGAAGAAGAAGAATAAGATGGAGCAGAAGAAGAAGAAGTAGAAGAAGAAGAAGAAGAAGAAGTTGTAGTAGAAGAAGAAGAAGAAGAAGAAGAAAGAGGAGGAGAAGAAGAAAAAGAGGAGGAATAATAATAATAATAATAATAATAAGAAGAAGAAGAAGAAGGTGAGGAAGAAACAAAAGAAGTAGAAGAAGAGGAAGAAGAAGAAAAAGTCAAAGAAGAT
>JAIUJO010003357.1:5000-10000 GCA_023846275.1 Vanilla planifolia | reverse complement strand
AGAAGAAGAAGAAGAAGAAGATAACAAAAAGGAGGAGGAGAATAATAAGTAGCAGAAAAAGAAGAAGTAGAAGAAGACGAAGTAGAATTAGAAGATGAGGAGGAAGAAGCAGAGGAAGAAGAACAAGAAGAAGATAAGCAAGTAGAAGAAGAGGAGAAGGGGGAAGAAGAAGAAGAATAGGAGGAGGTGAAGAAAATGTGGGAGAAGATGAAGAAAAAGAAAAAGAAGAAGAAGAAGAAGAAGAAGAAGAGGAAGAAGAACAAGAATAACAAAAACAAGAAGAAAAAGAGAACCAAGAAGAAGAAGATGATGAAGAAGAAGAAGAACAAGAAGAGGAGGAGGAGGAAGAAGAAGAAGACGAGAAAGAAAAAGAAGAAAAACAAGAAGAAGAAGAAGATGAAGAAGAAGCAAAGAAGAAGAAGTAGAAGAAGAAGGCAAAGAAGAATAATAATAAGAAGAAGAAGAAAGAGGAGGAGGAGGAGGAGGAAGAGGAGGAGGAGGTGAAATAAAAGAAGTAGAAAAGAAGAAGAAGAAGAACAAGAGGAAAGGGAAGATGCAAAAGAAAAAGAAGAAGTAGAAGAAGAAGAAGAGGAAATAAACATGAAGCAGACGAAGATGAAGAAGAAGAAGAAGAAGATGATGAGGAAGTAGAGCAAAAAAAGAAGAAGAAAAGAAGAAGAAGATGGAGAAGAAGAAGAAGAAAAGGAGGAAGAAGAAGAGGAAGAACAAGAAGAAGAAGAAATGGACGAAGAAGAAGAAGAAGAAGATGAGAAAGAAAAATAGGAAGAAGAAGAAGAAGTAGTAAAAGAAGAAGAACTAGTAGAAGAAGAAGATGAGGAAGAAGAAGAAGAAGAAGTAGAAGGAGAAAAAGAACAAGAAAGGAATTGAAGAAGAAGAACAAGAAGAAGAAGAAGAAGTTGAAGAAGACAAGGAAAAGAAATAGGAAGAAGAAGAAGAAGAAGAAGAAAAAGTAGAGAAAGAAGAAGAAGAAGAAGAAGAAGAAGATTAAGAAGAAGAGGAGGGGAAGAAGAAGAGCAAGTAGAGGAAGAAGAAGAAGAAGTGCAAGAATATGATGAAGAAGAAAATGATGATGATGAAGAGGAAAAAGCAAAGAAGAAGAGGAAAATAAGAGGAAGAAGAAGAGGAAGAGTAAGAAGGAGAAGAAGATGAAGAAGCAAAAGAAGAAGAAGAAGCAGTAGTAGAAGAAGAAGTAGAACAAAAAGAAGAAAAAGTAGAAGAAGATGGACACGTACAAGAAGAAGAATGGAATAAGAAGAAGAAGATGATGATGAAGAAAAGAAAGAAGCATTAGAAGAAGAAGACTAAGAAGAAAAAAACTAAGAAGAAGAGGAAGAAGAAGAAGAAGAGGAAGAAGAAGAAGAAGTAGAAGAAGAAGAAGATGTAAAAGAATAACAAGAAGCAGTAGAAGTTGAAGAAGAAGAAGGCGACAAAGACGAAGGAGGAGGAGGAGGAGAAGAAGAAGAAGAAGAAGACGAGGAAGAAAAATAGGAAGAAGAATAAGAAGAAGAAGAAGAGGAAGAAGAAGAAGTAGATTAAAAAGAGGAGGAACAAGAAGAAGAGGAAGTAGATGATGGGGAAGAAGAAGTGCAAGAAGATGAAGAAGTAGAAGTAGAAGAAGGAGAAGATGAAGAGGAAAAACCAGAAGAAGAAGAAGTATTAGAAGAAGAAGAAGAGGATGAAGAAGAGGTGGAAGAAGAAGAAGAACCGGAAGAAGAAGAAGAGGAACAAGCAAAAGAAGAAAAAGTAGAAGAAGAAGAAGAAGAAGAAGAAGGAAAAGAAGAAGAAGAAGAAGAAGATAGACACATAGAAGAAGAAGAAAGGAAGAAAAAGAAGAAGAAGATGAAGAAAAAGAAGAGGCATTAGAAGAAGAAGAATATTAAGAGGAGGAGAAAGAACAGGAAGAAGAAAAAAAAGTAAGAAGAAGAGAAAGAAGAAGAAGAAAAGGAAGAAGAAGAAAGAGAAGAAGTGGAAGAAGAAGAAGAAGAAGATGATGATGATGATAAAGAAGTAAAAGAATAACAAGAAGTAGAAGAAGTTCAAGAAAAAGAAGAAGAAGAAGAAGAAGAAGAAGAAGACGAAGAAGAAGGGAAGGAGAAGGAGAAGAAGAAGAAGAAGATGAACAAGAAGTAGGAGAAGAAGAAGAAGAATAAGAGGAAGTAGAAGAAGAAGTAGAAGAAGAAGAAGAAGAAGAAGAAGAAGAAGAGGAAGAGAAAGAAGATGAGGAAGAAGAAGAAGAACAAGAAGAAGAGGATGAAAAATAGGGGGAAGAATAAGAAGAATAGTAGGAAGAAGAAGATGAGGAAGAATAAGAAGAAGAAGAATAAAGAGGAGGAGGGGGAGAAGAAATGAAGAAGAAGAAGAGGAAGAAAAAGAAGAAAAGAAAGAAGAAGACATAGAAGAAAAATTGGAAGAAAAAGAGGAAGAAGAAGAAGAAGAAGAGGAAGAAGAAGAAACAAAAGAGGAAGAAGAAGTAGATGAAGAAGAAGAAGAAGAAGAAGATGGAGAAGTAGAAGAAAATGAAGAAGAAGAAGAAGAGGACAATGAAGAAGGTGAAGAAGAAGAAGAAGAAGAAGAGGAAGAGAAACAAGAAGTGGAGGAAAAATATGGAGTGTAAGAAGAAGATGAAGAGGAAGAAGAAGGGAAGGAAGTAGAAGAAAGAGAAGAAGAAGAAGAAGAAGAAGAAGAAGATGAAGAAGATTAAGTAGAGGAAGAAGAAGGAGAAGAAGAAGACAAAGAAAAACAAGAAGAGGAAAAAGAAAAAGAAGTAGGGGAAGAAGAATAATAATAATAATAATAATAAGAAGAAGAGAAAAAGAAGAGGAAGAAGAAGTAGAAGAAGATGATGATGAAGAAGTAGAAGAAGAAAAAGAAGATGAAGTAGAAGAAAAATAAGAAGAAGAAGAAGACGAAGAAGAAGAAGAAGAAGAATAGAAAAAAAATTAAAAGAGGAAGACGAAGTAGAAGAAAAGGAAGGAGAAAGAGAAGCAAGAAGATGAAGAAGAAGAAAAAGAAGAAGAAGAGGAGAAGAAGAAGAAGAAGAGGAAGTAGAAGAAGAAGAAGAAAAAGAAGTGGAAGAAAAAGAAGATGAAGAGGAAGATGAAGAAGAAGAAGAGGAAGAAGAAGAAGAGGAAGAAGAATAAGAAGAAGAAGAAGAAAAATGAAAAAGACGATGAAGAAGAAAAAGAATAAGGGGAAGAAGAAGAGCAGGAAGAAGTAGATCAAGAAGAAGAAGGGCAAGAAGAAGAAGAAGAAGAAAAAGAAAAAGAAAAAGAAGAAGAAGTAGTGGAAGAAGAGTAAGAAAAAGAAAAAGGAGAGGAAGATGGAAAAGAAGAGGAAGATGCAGAAGAAGAAGAAGAAAACGAAAAGGAAGAATAAAAAGAAGAAGAAGAAGAAGACGTAGAAGTAGAAGAAGAAGAAGAAGAAGACGAAGAAGAAGTAGAGGAAGAAGAGGATGAAGAAGAAGAAGAAAAGGAAGAAGAAGAGGTTGAAGTAGAAGAAGAGAAGAAGAAGAGGAAGAAGAATAAGAAAAATAAAAAGAAGAAGAGGATGACGAGGAAGAAGCAGAAGAAGAAGAAGTGGACCACGAAGAAGAAGAAGAAGAGGAAGAAAAAGATTATGAAGAATAAGAAGAGGAAGATGAAGAAGAATGGAAAGAAAAAGAAGAAAAAGAAAAGAAGAAGAAGAAGACGACGAAAAAGGAGGAGGAGGAGGAGCAGAAGAAGAAGAATGAGAAGAAGAAAAAGAAGAAGAAGAAGAGGAAGAAGAAGAAGATGAAGAAGAAGAAGAAGAGGAAGAAGAAGACGAATAAAAAGAAAAAGAAGAAGAAGAAGAATAACAAGATGTGGAAGAAGAAGAAGAAGAGGATAAGGAGGAGGAGGAGGAGGAAGAAGAAGAAGAAGAGGAAGAAGAACAAAAAGATAGTAGAAGAGGAAGAAGAAGAAGAAGAATAAGAAGAAGAACAACAAGAAGAAGAAGAAGAAGAAGGAGAAGAGGATGAAGAAGAAGAAGAAGAAGAAGAAGAGGGGGAAGAAGAAAATGAAAAGAAGAAGAAGAAGAAGAAGAAGAAGAAGAAGAAGATGAAGAAAAAGGAGAAGAAGAAGAAGAAGAATAAGAAAGAAGAAGAAGAAGAAGAATAAGAAAGAAGAAGAAGAAGAAGAAGAAGAAGATGAAGAAAAAGAAGAAGAAGAAGAAGAATAATAAGAAAAAAGAAGAAGATTATGAAGAAAAGGAAAAAGAAGTAGAAGATGATTAAGAAGAAATTGATGAAGAAGATTATGCAAAAGGAGATGAAAAAGAAGAGGAAGACGAAGAAGAAGATGAAGAAGAAGAAAAAGAAGATGAAGAATTTGTTGATGATGAAGAAGAAGAAGATGAAGATGAAAAAGAAGAAGTGAAAGGAGATGTAGAAGAAGAAGAGGATGAAGAAGAAGTAGTAGAAGAGGAAGATTAAGAAGAAGAAGTAGAAAATGAAGAAGAAGAAGAAGTAGTGGAGGATGGGGAAGAAGAAGATAAGAAAGAGGAGGCAGAGAATAATAAGTAGCAGAAAAAGAAGAAGTAGAAGAAGACGAAGAAGAAGGAGAAGATGAGGAGGAAGAAGCAGAGGAAGAAGAACAAGAAGAAGAAAAGAAAGAAGAAGAAGAAGAAGAATAAGAATAAGAGTAGGATGAAGAAGAAGAAAAAAAAAGAGAGAGAAGAACAAGAAGAAAAGGAAGATGAAGAAGAAGTGGAGGAATAATAAGAAGATGATGCAAAAGAAGACGAAGGAAGAGGATGAGAAAGAGGAGAAGAAGAAGAAGTAGAAGAAGAAGAAGAAGAAATTGAGGAAGAAGATGATGAAGAAGAAAAAGAAGAAGAAGAAGAAGAAGAAGAAGAAGAAGAAGAAGAAAAAGAAGAGGTGCACGAAAAAGAAGAGGAAGAAGAAGAAGAAGAAGAAGGAAAAAAAGAAGAAGATGTGGACGAAAAAGAAGTAGAAGAAGAAG
>JAIUJO010001506.1:32500-35000 GCA_023846275.1 Vanilla planifolia | reverse complement strand
CTACTTCTTCTTCTTCTTATTCTTGTTCTTCTTCTTCTTCCTCTTCTTCTTCTTCTTCTTCTTACTCTTCTTTTTCTTGTTCTTCTTCTTCTTCTTGTTCTTATTTTCATCTTTTTCTTCTTCCCCTTCTTGTTCTTCTTCTCCTTCACCATCTTTTTAGTCTTCTTCTTCTTCTTCTACTACTACTTTTCTTCTACTTCTTTTTCTACTTCTTCTTCTACTACTTTTTCTTCTTCTTCTTTTTCTTCTTCTTCTTCTTCTCCTTCTTCTTCTCCTTCTTATTCTTCTTCTTCATCATCTTTTTCTTCTTCTTCTTCTTCGTCTTTTCTTCTTCTTCTTCTTCATCTCCTTTTACTTCTTCTAATGCTCTTCATCTCATTCTTCATCATCTTCTTCATCCTCGTTGTCATCATCTTCTTCTTCTTCTTCATCATCTTATTCTTCTTCGTCTTGTTCTTTTTCTACTTCTTCTTCTACATATTTTTCTTCTTAAACTTCTTCTTCTTCTTCTTCTTCTTCTCCTTCTTCTCGTCTTTCTTCTTCTTCTTCTTCTTCTTCATGTCTTTCTTCTTCTTCTCCTTCTTCTTATTCTTCTTCTACTTCTTCTTCTTCCTCTTCTTCTTCTTCTTCTACTTCTCTTTCTTTTTCGTCACCTTCTTCTTCTTCTTCTTCCTCTTCTTCTTCTTCTTCATTATCATCATCATCTTCTTCCTCTTCTTCTTTTCTTCTACTTCTTCGTCATCATCATCTTCTTCTTTTTCTTCTTCTTCTACCAAATCATCATCATCATCTTCTTTTTCTTCTTCTTCTTCTTCTTTATTTTCTTCTTCTTCTAATTCTTTTTCTTCTTCTTCGTAGTCCTCTTCTTCTTCTTCCTCTTCTTCATCTTCTTCTTCTTCTTCTTCAACTTCTTTTATTTCTTCTTCTTGTTCTTCTATTACAACTTCTTCTACTTCTTCTTCTCCTTCTTCTTCTTCCACTTCTTCTTCTCCTTCTACTAGTACTTCTTCTTCTTCTACTTTTGCTTCTATTTCTTCTCTTTTTCTTCTTTTTCTTCTTCTTCTACGACTGCTACTACTACAACTATTACAACTACTTTTTCTTCTTCTTCTTCTTCTATTTCTTCTTGTTCCTTCTTCTTCTTCTTTTTCTTCTTCTTCTCTTCTTCTTCTTCTTCTTCTATTCTTCTTCCTCCTCTTGTTCTTCTTCTTCTTCTCCTTTTACATCATCAGCTTCTTCTTGTCCATCTCTTTCTTCTTCTCCTTATTCTTCTTCTTCTTCTTCTTCTTCTCCTTCTTCTTCTTCTTCCTCTTCCTCTTCTTCTTCTACTTCATTTCCTTCTTTTTCTTCTTCTTCTTATTCTTCTTCTTCTTGTTCTTCTTCTACTTTTTCTTCTACTTGTTCTTCAACTTCTTCTTTTTGTTATACTTCTTCTTCATCAACTTCTTCTTCTTCTTCGTCCTCTTCTTCTTCTTCTTCTTCTTCTCTTCTTCTTGTTCTTCTTCTTCTTCTTCTTCTTCTTCATCTAGTTCTTCTTCTTCTTCTTCTACTTCTTCTTCTTCTTATTTTTCTTCTTCATCTCCATTGCCTTCTTCTACTTCTAATTCTTCTTCTTCTTCTTCTTCGACCTCTTCTTCTTCATCTTTTTCTTCTTCTCTTCCTCTTCTTCTTCTTCTTTTCCTTATTCTTCTTCTTCTTCTTCTTCTTGTTCATCTTCTTTTTCTTGTCTTCTACTTCTTCTTCTTCTCTTTCTTCTACTATTCTTCCTCATCTTCTTCATCTTCATTGTCATTATCTTTTTCTTCTTCTTCTTCTTCTTCTTCATCTTCTTCTTCATCATCTTCTTCTTCTTCTTCTTCTTCTACGTCTTATTCTTCTTCTTTCTGTTCTTCAACTTCTTTTTCTTCTTCTTTTTCTTCTTCTTCTTCTCCTTGTTCTTCTTCTTCCTCTCTTTATTCTTTTACTTCTTCTTCTTCTTCTTCTTCTAATTCTTCTCCTACTTCTTCCACTTCTTCTTCTTTTACTACTTATTTTGCTTCTTCTTCTTTTTTCTTTTACATCTTTTTCTTTTTCTTCACCTTCTTCTTCTTCTTCTTCAAATACTACTACTTCTCCTTCTTCTTTTTAGTTCTTTTTCTTCTTCTACTATTTCTTCTTCCTTTTCTTCTTCTTCTCCTTTTACTTCTTCTCTTCTTCTTCTTCTTCTTCTACTACTACTACTCTACTATTATTACTTCTTTTTCTTCTATTTCTTCTTCTTCTACTTCTACTTCTTCTTCTTTTTCTTCTTCATCTTCTTCTTCTTTTTCTCGTCTTTTTCTTCTTCTTCTTACTCTTCTCTTCTTCTTCTTGTCGTTCTTGTTCTTTTTTTTCTACTTCTTCTTCAGCCTCTTTTTCTCCTTTTCTTCTTCTTCTTCTTCTTCATCTAGTTCTTCTTCTTCTACTTCTTCTTCTACTACTTTTTCTTCTTCTTCCTTCTCTTCTTCTACTTCTCTTTCTT